>CP045903.1:15949913-15981094 GCA_013387185.1 Caligus rogercresseyi | reverse complement strand
CTAGGCAACCCCTTTCGTCTTATAGCAAATCGTTTGAAGGAAAAAAAACCAGATCCTTTTATAAAAAAACTTATTCCTTAGAATTTATCTTAATCCATTTATTTTTCACACTATTTATATATATTCTTCTTTGATAAAGTAATGGAAAAAGTGTTAAAAAGCATCCGTTCATAGTGTCTTTGAAGTTCCTTTATATTTGTTTTTGAGCGTGGGTTTGTGTCTTGGAGATTCCAAACAAGCACCCATACAACATATTTGTATACATTAAAACATAACGTAATCAGATTTTTCTTTAAAAATCTTTGAAAAAATAATGGTGTGGGGGATATGATTTAAACAAAATGTTAACTAGACGATGTTTACAAACGACCTAATTTTATAAGGATTTGATGGGGAATCTTCTGACCTAATGATTTGAAATTATTTCAAATATTTCACATACAAAGCATTACTTTTATTGACACAGAACAAAATAAATATTTAAACATATAGTTTACATGAAATATAACACTTTTATAAAAGCTTTTAATTTTTTAATTTTTTTATCACAAATCTTTATTTCAATGAAGTGATTGTGTATTAAAATATTAAATAGACATTGTGATCAAAAATTAAAACCTCATTTTATAAAATGGGAGCAACCTCATACAGTGATGAAGAAGAACATAATTAAGTCAGCCATAGTGACCAAAGGGGGCTCGCCCATCGATTCAATTCTTAGGAAAATATCATTTACCTTGGCTTCACAAAAACTCATTGATTTCTTTTTGATTACTTTTTGATCAATACATTGGCCACAGCCAAATTTAGGTCTGAATAATTTTTACTAATTCTAATAGAGTTTTGTCCACTGATTACGAATTGGTATTCATTTTTCAAAGTTAGTGAGGATTTCAGAGCAAAATGGATTTCAAATTTTCAGCATTTTTCACTTCAGAGCCATTTTGACTTACAAGGACTGAAATATAGAAAAAAATAGGAATAATTTGATTGAGCTAAGATCAGAGAACCCATTTCAAGTTTTACTTCGTCTCTGGTACATTTAGACTTTAAAATTGTACGAAAAATTAAGGGTTTTACTTAGAGACTCACTGTTTCTCACTAAAAAGTTTTACAAGATAAAACTTCATATGAACATGATGAAAAGTATCAAGCTTTAATTTGACATGCTTCGTGTTCCTTTAAACGCTTTGTTTTAATAAGAATTAGCAAATGAATATTTTTAAATCCTCTCAATTTTGCCCCATTTTAGAGAAATTCATCTATTGAGATAAAAAAGAGAAAAAAACTTGACGTCACAGCGTAGGTCAATAAAAAAGAGGAATTTAACATTTTCATTGGTATTTGAGTGCTATTTTCCCGGTAATCTTCTGAGGATCCAGAGTCTTAATGACTGCCTTGCCGACTGTGCAGTTGTACACAACATTTATACGAGGAATGCGCCGTGACGCAGCATCGGATCAAGCATGGAGCAAGGAATGGAACCTTAGGAGGATAGTACTCCCCAGATCCTATCAAAGAGGATGATGTGTTGGAGACAGACAGACCCTGAAGGATAAAACCCCCCCCCTCCTCCTAAAGGCTGGCTGGCTTATTTCGTCTGCATAAAAAAAATGACGTGTCGGACACCCCAGAGGGAGGGAGGAATGGACTCGCGTAAGAGAGAATCATTGCCCTTGTCCTGTCTACCTACTAGCTTATTCTATCAGGGAGTTGCCTTTTCAAGGGAATCCATCCTTTTGTCGCAGAAACAATGAATTAACTAGACAAAAGATACAGTGGGACGACCTCCTCCCTTCCTACCACCCACCCACATCCTTCAAACTCATAGCCGCTCCCCGAGAGCCCAGGAGCGTACTGACATTACGAAGACACCCAACAACAAAATCTTTCACTAGCCAATAATCACAATGATTCCAATTGGATGGGAGACGTGCCACCGTCCTCTATCCCGAGAAAGGGGGATCCACCTGCCCTCCATCCACTCCTCCTAAAACAGAGAACCATTTCAGCAGTAGCCGTCGTGCATGCGATGAAGATACCACACAAGCGACCCCGCATGGACCTTGGGGGGAGACTCCCATCCCCACACACTCAAGAAGGCGACCAAACACTACCATGCCTCTCGACTGTATTAGCCTCACTCTGAAAAAGTTGAAATCCATTTTGTGACGTATTTAAACAAAGTCTTGTTTCCCACAAAAAAAATCAATTAATTAAGATTTAAAGGACTCAGACCCTTAAAAATATAAAATAAAAGTATCCTTAACCGTCTCCGTCCAAGATACGTAACACTCGGATGGCCGGAACGGAGGGGGAGATCCCTCCCCAACTTTCGCGTCAATTAACTGGGAAACCCCCATCAAATGGATCGTTTTTGACGGTGAATAATCCTACTCCGGAAGAAAAAGGGATCTTTGAACCCTGTCTCCCTTAGCCTCTCTTTAAACTCCAGATCAAAGATCTTGATGGCAACCCCCCGGAAGAGGACGTCTTTCTTGACTACGATGTAGTTGAAGTGGCTATCAACAAGCTCGGTATCCCTGCATATAATTTATCCCACATCAGTGCGGAAATGGGCCAGGTCAGGCCATCATAGGAACCAAGAATCCGGTAAATATAATTCATAACTTCTCCAGCCTCTCACTCCCATCACCTATGAACAAATTACTACCGGTCTCAAGTTTGAAATAGATATTCTTGGATTAAAACCTTTGATAGAGAAACTTACTTCCCGAACATTTAAAATTCAAGCCCTCCGTTATATCTCCAAAGCCACCGAGGAAGAACTTCTCTCCCACATAAAACTTTTTGTGGAAAAGGTCTCTATAATTGGGCATATAAGATCCGAAAAACATGAAAAAAGTCTTATGGGTCACCCTGCAATGAAAGACATAGCAAAAAGCATCAGATCCGGCTCACTTCTACTTGAAGCTGTGGGAGACTCTGACTTAGTGCCTCAATTGTTACCCATAAAGGGATCAATAATTAAACTTAATTTCAATCGGGCGCGTAAACAATGTAGCAATTGCTTTAGGTCCGGCCACTCCATTTCAAAATGTGAGAAAGCCAAAGTCTCTATTAAGGAAAACAAAGATTATTTAAAATAAAAAAATAAAAATATAGCCATTCCCAATCCACTAATGAAACTTCTCCCACATTGGAGTGTGTGCCCCCACCAGTGACAATCCCACAAGAAATGTGTATTACCAACGAAGCCTCCACCACAATACCGAGCAATCTTCCTCCCCAAAGGAAATACAAAAGACCGAGACTCAACAACTCGGAAGAAGATCCAACTAAAATTCCTGAGTCCACCAACCCAAATGAAGCTCCGTACGACATACCAGCCTTGGTACCAAGAGAGAACTCCCTAGAATTGACTAATAAGGTCCAGAATTCTGATGACAGCAAACCTCCCGAAAAAAAAGAGGCAATAGGGGCTGAAGCTCTTATGGCTAATCAATCAAAAAAAGGATGTGACCTTGGTTCAGACCGAGGATGATGAATACTACAATAGGTCGTCTCAATCTCTCCCAATAATCAATGTAGTCCCTAATGACCACCCTCTGTCCCCGGGTGAAGATAATGGTCCTCAGCACTCGGCCTTTGACACCTTGATGGCTAGTCGTGGCAGTTCCCCTTCAAGTGTCCGAAGAGGAAGACCGTCTAAAAATAAAAATAAATAAATAAAAGAAGAGATTCAACTTCCCAAAAATATGTCAAAAACTTAAAAATACGCACCCTAAACCGCCAAACTCATTACTCATGTCTTCATTTGTAATATATAACATAAACTCAATCGCTGCAAAGATAAGGACAAGAAAAGTTTTCAATTATATTAGCACAGTCTCCCCTATTGAGCTGGCTTGTCCCTTCCCAATGTTGTTGCTTTTTGTGTGGTAGTCCGTCAAGCATTTTTGGTGAAGACCCACATAACATCTTTAGCATCGAAACAGGATCTCTTATGTTTGTTTTCCTTTCCTTACATTTTTAGCTTTAAAACTCGTCTATAAAGGCGCCAGGTCTGTATCATTTGGACATTCAGAAACCAGTTGTATAATGCCCAATACCATTTTTTAGTCCGCAAAGTAATTCTATAATTGAGACTGAGTTATCCAGCAAGCCAACTCCACCCATATTTTGACTCTAAACGATAAATGAATTAGGCATGCTGTGGGTATCTTCTTCCGTTGTTCTTGATTGTATTTGTTCACATATCCAATTGGCTCCAAATTCAAAAAGTTTGACCCTATAAAAAACTGACCTGAATCTTTCCACGCTATAACGCAAATAGTTGTCAATATAAACATATTTCATATAACCTTTGTTCGCCTTGTTCATTGATTTTTATGTTGGTAGATTCAGATTTTTTTGCCTCATTGTTCCAACTATTCCAAGGCCTTTAGATCCCAAATAATCCATAAGGTCAAGAGAAGTAAATAAATTATCACAAACAATCTAATAGCCTTGTTTTAGATCAAGTTACTCTACCATTTCAACGACCACATTTGGACCCTGTCCAAGTCCTCTTGGTGTAATCTTTGTATTTCCCCCATAGGGAAGACAATAGAGGAGCTCCCCAAATGGAGTACATGCACACCAGATCTTGAAACCGAAGCGTACTGGTTTTCCTCGCAAAAATTGTTTGAGGGGATGAGGTCCAAAATATTTTACCATTGACTCATCGATCGTAATATGCTCAGTTCTTTGAACATACATTTTTGCAGTTTGATTTATGCCATCCATCAAAGGTTGCATTTTCCAAAATGGATTTAAGGATTTTGAATTCTTTCGAAGTGTATCGTATTAGTTTTTCATGGTTCGATCTGGAGATACATTTTTTACAAAGTTGTTGAATGTATCTTCCCTCGTTTCCCAATACATTATTTTGGAAGATGCTGTCATATAGCCACTCAAAAAGGCACAAGCATGACTTGCCCTAATCATATTGATGTCTATAGAGAGAGCAAAATCGATGTCATTGTTTTTCATTGCCACTTTTTTCGTTTCTTCTAATATCTTATCACATATTTCGTCCGCAATGAAAAGCTTAAGATTATCAAAAGGATTCTTTAGCTCATCTAAGTCTACGGGAATATTTCAAGATTCGAATGAAGGTTTGAATCGAATTTAATCTTCGAAACAATCTGATTTTTTTTGTAGATTGTATCCTATCTGAGTTTTTAACACGAAGTAATTGGTTCTTCAAAGATTTTGAGGATTTCTTATGTCTTTATTTTTCTTTTTATAGTTCCAGTAAAATTAAATGGTTCGTCATCATCATCAGATTCTTCGTCTTCATCATCTTCATTAACTTTGCAGTTCTGCTGGCTGGCAAAGAATTTTCTTAGCAACCGAATTTACATCGACAACTCCACCAATTTCTTCCACTTAATCGTCCTCATCACTTAAATCGTTTGTCTCAAGAGGAAGGAAAATCACAATATCCGTTGGATTGTTTGGAGGGTAGTCTTCAAGTAGATCCAAAATTTCAATTGTGCTAAGTCCAGAAGTTCTGAATGTCCCAAAAAAAAAATGATAACGATATAATATGTATAATAAACAAACACAAATTTTCAGGTCATCTTCCATCGCGTACTTAAACACTAGAAAGACGCCGAAGTCAATTTGACTATTTTTTCGACTTTAGAAAGCTAATATCTTAAATGTCAGTGGTCCGATGTGCTTCAAATTCTATGACTTTTAATTATTTCACAAAATAAAGGTTTGTATCAAATATTTCATAGATATTTTAACTCAGTGAAGAGTTATGACAATTTATACCTAGAATGACGGAGAAGTCAAAATGACTTCTTTTTATAGATTTAGTAAACATACTGTTTGTGTAACAAGTATAAACATGTTAAAACACTATTGCTGCAAGTAGGTATACTTGTATGTGCAACAAGTTTGAATCTCTTATGATTCATTGCCAAAGGACACCCAATAATGATCTTTGGTCCAAAGTTTGGGGTCCACCGTATTTCAGAGAGACCATGAGTCGCGATCGATGAAAAGAGCTCCTGAAATATATCCGGTCCGACATAAGATTTTCAAGAATTCAACGAGTTCAAAGTGAAAAATTTGCATTGATTTTTACAATTTGGAACCGATTTATAGAAAATTGCATTGACTGCTGCAAACCCGGTGCCAATATCATGGTCGATGAGCAATTATTTCCAACGAAGTCACGTTCCCCATTTGCACAATACATGGCAAACAAGCCCGATAAACTCAGTATAAATTTTTGGTTTGCTGTAGATGTTGAGTGCCATTATGTAGTCAATGGAACTTAGGAAAAAATGACCATCAGCCAAAAATCAGTCGCTCTCAGAGTACGTTGTAATGAAACTTGCAGAGCGATATCTCAACGAAAGATGAAACATCACTAGTGATAATTTCTTCACTTCACTGAAACTGGCTAAATCACTGAAAAAAAGAACACGAGCATTGTGGGAACTATGAAAAGAATGAGGAGGGAGGTGCCCAAAGCAATCAAGAACATGAAACAGCCTCTGAATTCTGCAATAGTATTGAAGCATGAAGACTTTACTTTTACGGTCTATCAAGGCAAGCCTAAAAAAACGTTATAGTCCTAAGTTCAGTGCACAATTCGGTTGGTATTTCTGATACTCCAAAAAAACTTCCAGAAAGTGTTTCTTATTACAGCCAGACCAAATCTGGAGTAGATAATATAGATCAGATGGCTCGTTTATATACCACCAAGGTGGCATCAAAACGATGGCCCCTACAGGTTTTCTATAATATTTTTGATATGGCGGCCATCAAAACTAAAATAATATACAATAAGATCAATGGAACAAAAATAAGTTGCTAAATGTTTGTCTTGCAACTCATGCAAGAACTACAATCCATGAACAAAGCCATGTATAGTGGGAACGATGAAGATGTTAGTGGTGTAGAAAATGGTAATGAAGAAGAGACCCCCATGAAGAGAAAAGCTTGCTAAATGCGAAAATGCAAGAATAATAAATCTAGCATCAAATGCTTTAGATGTAAGAGAATCGTATGTGGAAATGTACCGCAAAAGTGGAACATCCTTCAAATTCTCTCGAATACTTCAAACTCAACAAATCGACAATAAGACGACATCAACGTTTTATATTTAATAATAAATAATTTTTGATAAGTCAGTTTATATCATAGGTTTATCTTTAGACAGTAATTTCGAATTATTATGTTCATTTATGTTTTGTTTTTAACGTAACTGTCTTAAGATTGTGTTTTTTATCTCCTACTTTCTAGTGTATTATTATATTTTTTACACTGTATAGATTTTAGCTAATAAATAAACATCTTAACCAAAAAAATCGAAAAATTATGTGAAATTTGTCACTCTTGAAATGTAAACCAATTACTTTAAATAATAATAATAAATCGAGCTTATATTTTATATTGACATTTTTAATGACCAAATTTTATAGTCTCAATATATTTATAATTATTCATTCCAATATCAAGTATAGTTTGAGAACAAATTGAAAAATTAACAGAGAAGTCAAAATGACTGTTCCGTCATACTAGGTAGAAATACTTTGCCGTCTTTCTAGTGTTAAAGTACGTTCGAAATCTACAAGAACACAAAAACTACAATTACGACATTTTTTTTTCATTCAGAAAAAAGTTTGGAACTATATCTTAAGTAATTAAAGAAAAATATTAAAAATGTGACAGTACTTACGTTTTTTAATGGTTGAACTTAATGGGAGCACAGATTTTTCATTTTGAAATATTGACTTTATTCTTTGAATATTATAACAAACTGAATCAATTTTCGGTACAATGAAATAAAACAATGAATATTATTAACACGTAAATCTATCTATTTTATTGATAAAATAAGCTTCTAAGATAAAGTATTTGAACAGCATAATACCACAAAATCAGGTTATAACGCGTACTTTAAAGTACGCAATGGAAGTGATGGATTAAACAAAAAAATCCACTTTGCTCTGAATTCCTCACTAACTTTGAAAAATGAATACCAACTTCAATATCAGTGGACAAAACTCTATTAGAATTTGTGAAAATTAGTCAGACCTAAATTTTAAGCTGATTTTGTTGACCTGTGTAATTTATAAGTTTTTGGGCTATACGGGACTTTAAATGGGAAAGTCCAGATCCTTTGACAGTCAGAGATGCAGTACAAAATATCGGAACTATTAATTTCCTTTATTACATATTTCAATCTATCTTTGGTCTATAAAAAATGTATCTGCTTCATTTAGGCTTGCTAACAAAACTCTTTCCGCCCAGAGACGTATAAGTATATATCATTTTATTTTGAAAGTATGCAAAATTCTTTTTCATGGCTCTTTGAAGACTTAAGGTCTTGGAATTACCTTCCTCTGGTCTAAAAATATATATGAATTTTCTCATTCACCTCCCTCCCTCCATTTATTAAAGAAACAAACTGTTTGTATTGAATGTATATATATTTTTTATTGTCAGAGGGATATTATGTGTTTTATATCCTTACATCAATTACTCTTTTTCTTCTTGTATGAGAGGGAAAAATGTTAAAAAATTAATCGCTCCATGGATCAATCCTCCCCCATTTTCATTATGGGGATTCCCAATGCTTTGTAGCGGTAGGGGGTTTCCTTGCAAGCAGTTTATGAGAATGCAGTTTAATCCTAGACTAACACAGTTAAGTATATTATGGTAAATGACCGTTTTCTAAGAGGGAAAAAGGCCCTTCTTAAATTAGCTCGTGAAGGACTTTGAAGCAGACTTTTTTATGGCTGAAGGCTTTTATAGTCTTCAGATAATTATATTTCTTCCATTACATTTTTTTGTTTTTTGTATCTATATTGTTTTGTAATCTTCAGATTTTTGAAGTAAAAAAATATTTAGCAGATTTATTTACGAATTAAGTCATACAATTTGAGAAGCAAATAATATTTTTATGAATATAAAGGTTGATATACATTTTGTGCCTCTTGATTTGTTAAGGGTCTAAAGGAAAAATATTAATACATTATATATTTACCCTTTTTCCAATGCTCCCACAGGGCAACAAATAAAAAAAATTAAAAGTTTCTTTGGATATATCAACTGATTTGAAAAAGTAATGTGTCCCTAATAACTAAATTAAAAACCATTTTGCTCAATCAGGTCATAATTTTTTTTAAATAATTTTATTGTTATCGATTTTCGACTTTTAGACAAAATCACAACTTTTTTGTTTATTGAGCTACAAAAATGCTATGAGTGTTTTTGGAAATGGCAGGTTCATATTAGTTGGGGCGGAGACTAGTTTTGAGTTGGAAAAATCTAGAGATGCCAAAAAAAATACATTCATTTTTGTAAAATGACCAAATTTTGCATATTTTGAGCATACATATTATGTATATTACAACTACTTAAGTAAAACAAAATGATTTTTGAAACTTTTTATTTATTAAATACAAAAAAAACATTCCTATTGAAAATGCATGGAATGCTAATTACTAGCTGTATAAAACTTCTCTCTAAATATCTTCTCTTGTGCTGCAAATTAGGATAGTCAAGAGCTATGCTCCAGCAATAGTCAGCCATCATGTGGCTATCCCATATTTCTTGGTACCTCTTCTACATGTCCCTCATGTCCTGATGAAACCTCTCACCCTACTCATCAAGAACAATTCCAAGATTTTCAGCAAATTTCTCCAGGTGACAGAAAAAGGAAATTAAGTTTGATGCTCATATATGCATTAAGCTCACAAGCATACTGTTTACAAGCTTCACATAATTGCTTGACTTGTTGTTTCAAAAAAAAATATCCACGACCAAGGAACTCCAAGCATTACAAACAATCTGGTTCATAATAAAAACAAACAGATGATCTTTCATTAGCTTTCTGATCTGAGGAAAATAAAAAATTCCAGCCTTCTTTTTTTACTCAGTCCAGGGAAAGCATCACATATGTATTTAAAACAGTCTCCATCTTTGTCTAGGGCTTTGATACATTGTTTCATTAATCCTTAATGTGAAGAGGAGGGAAAATGATCTTTGATCTCTCCACCAGAGGCTCATTAATAACATTTTTCTCTCCAACAGTCATATGAGTCCTCTCTGGCCACTCCTTCCTCACCCAGTGTTCCTCCCTTGCCCTACTATCCCAGTGACAGAGAAAGTAAAGGAATTCGGTTTCTTTTAGTTTGGTGGCATGGGCAACTGTAAAGGATCCATATCTATTTCCATTATGGGGTAGAACAACTTTGAGACTTTATTTACAACTGTCAATGAAAAGTCTTCACTCTTGAGGATTGTAGTTACTTATACCTAACTTATCCAGGAGATCAGGAATGTCATTACAGTAAAAAGTACATCTTTCTCAGAGAAGAAATGAACAACTTCTGAATCTCTTGTTTTGTAGAAGGATAATGTTGTACCACTTTGAAGCAGATTATTCTAACTTAATTTAGAGGCCAAAAGTTCTGCATTTTTTTTGCACAAGTTGAAGTCTCTCGCAAGGTCATTTAATTCACACTGGTTGAAGTGCTTTGGCTGTGATGTTGTACCTTCAAAGTGTAAATCATCATGACAACTGCTCAGTCGCACTCTCATCATCCAATTTTGGATACTTTAATTTTTTTTCTAGTTATACCTATAAGGTGTAAAGCGCAAAAATGGCAATCTGAGTGTTTTTCTTGGTTCTTTCCACACCATAGGTACACAAAAACTTAAGTTCTTCTTCTTGCCTTTAGACCATTCTCTAAGTTGTGTAATGCAACTAACACACACAATGGGAGGGACCCACTCTTTTATCATTCTTTAAGAGACACAGTTTTAAATATTAGAAGCAATTTTGCAAAAACTGTTTAAAGAAATTTATGTTGATTTATCTTTAATGTATCCTCTCAAAACCTATCTCCGCCCCCACTAACATGAGTATGCCATTTCCAAAAACATCTATACTAATTTTGTAGCTCTATAAACAAAAGTTACAAAAATCGCCCGAAATCGGTCAAAATGTTTTTTGGCTTTTTTGGGCCTCTCTGATAATTTTTTCAACTTAAACTAGTATAAACTAATATGACCATGCCATTTCCAAAAACATCCATACCATTTTTGTAGCTCACTAAACAAAAAGTTGTGATTTTGTCTAAAAGTCGAAAATTGAAAACACAAAACTCAAAATTTCCAAAAATTATGACCTGATTGAGCAAAATGATTTTTAATATAGTTATCAGGGACCCATTAGATATTCAAATCAGTTGATATATCCCAAGAAACTTTTCACTGTTCCCCAGTGTTATTAATTCATATATGATATATACCAGCGTTTCTCAACCGGGGGCCACGAGCGGACACCGAAAAATGCAATTCAGAATGGAGAAGCTTGGAGTGTATAATTAAGGTGACGAGACTCCGGTCACAGTGTTTAGGCCTGGATAATGTCTATGATTCAGAGTAAGGAAGATAGCTGCGTTTACCCACAATTTTAAAAGAGAAAACGGAGCCAAGAGGAGAGAGAATATCTCACACTGTCTGTTGTGCGCATGCGCCATCACTCCCGTGGTGCTGGCACGCTCCTTGGCGCCAGTATCCAACTGGACTGGACAGAGGAGAGGTGCGTATTCTCATGGCATATTGGATAATATTTTCAAAAAGAAAACAATATTAATTTAATTTCTCACTTATCGATGTATGGAGCTTTGTATTTTTTGTTATCACTAATTGATTTTTTTTTACCTGTTTATATGGGTACCATGTTTTGTATGATGTTTTGATGTGTGTGTGTCTGTGCGAGTGTATGGGTGTGTTTATGTGTGTGTGTTTGTATGTTTTTCTTCGTGTGTTTGTTTGTGCGTGCGTAGGTGTGTTTGTGCGGGCGTATGTGTGTGTTTGTTTGTGCATGCGTGTGTGTTTTTGTGCGTGTGTGCGTACGTGCGTGTGTGTGAGTGTGTGTGTTTGAGATAAAATATTTTTACACTAATTATACATGTTCACTCTACATTTATATTGTCATATGACCGTAGTGGCCTTGACGGGCATGGACTGAGGCCTGCATGGGTGGTGTAGGATTGATACCTACACCACCCATGCAGGCCTCAGTGCACCACCAGCAAGAAAAATCGTAACAAGTTAATTTCGTGCTACGATTTTTATTTTTGTTTTGTTTTGAAAGAGCACTTTTTAAACAAATTTTTACCGTGTTATTGTTGTTGTTTTTCAGATGTCGAAGGTTCGAAAATGGACAGACAGCTACGTCAAGTTTGGATTCACGAAGGTCATTCGAGATGGCGTGGACTGCGCGCAATGTCTGCACTGCTCAGTGGTGATGGCAAATGCATCACTACGTCCTTCCAAACTTTCAAACCATCGCGACAAGGTGCATCCCCAAAGGAAAGATGATAATATTGATGCTATGTCTACGAAACGAGCACGGTACGACCGTGAAGCGACACTTCCAAAATTTGGATTCCGGCCAGAAGAAAAACCTGCTCTTCAATCCAGCTACGAAGTGGCATACCGGATTGTGAAGTGCAAGAAGCCGCACACTATTGCTGAGGTACTTATCAAGCCATGTACAGAAAAAATGGTGGAACTGATGATCGGACCAGAGGCAAAAAAGAAAATCCAGCAAGTTTCGCTCTCTAATGACACGATCCGCCGACGGATTGATGACATGGCCGCTGATGTGTGCCGTCAAGTTTGCTGTGAAATCAAGCAAAGCACGCTCCAGGCTAGCCTTCAACTTGATGAGTCTACCGAAACCGCTCTGGAGAGCCAGTTGATCGCCTTCGCTCGCTACGAGAAAGAAGGAAAGATGAAGGAAGAGTTCTTATTCTGCAATACCCTGCCAACCACAACGACAGCAAAAGATGTCAAAGCCATCGTGGACTCTTTTTTTGAAGTGAATGGACTCAGCTGGCAGAATTTCAAGCACATTTGTACTGATGGTGCCCCAGCGATGATTGGCGTTAAAGGAGGGTTCGTCACGCTTGTGAAGAATGAATGGCCCCACGTGACGTCTTCCCACTGTTTACTACACCGACATGCTCTTGCGTCAAAAACTTTACCGCCGCGTTTGTTTGAAGTCATGGACGTTGCGGTCAAAGTGATCAACTTCATTCGTGCGAAGGCCAAAAATCATCGGCTCTTCCAACTTCTGGCCAACGAAATGGGAGCGCAACATGTGGGACTTCTGTTTCACACCAAAGTTCGGTGGCTATCGAGGGGGAAATGCCTCTCTCGGTTGTATGAACTCCGGTTGGAGACAGAAATTTTCCTGCGAGGAGAACGAAAACAACCTCCATGTCCACTTCGACAATGAAGAGTTCGTCATGATGCTCGCCTACCTGGCCGATATATTCGGCCGACTCAACGAAATGAACCAGTCCTTGCAAGGCCATGATGTGACAGTCAGTGACGTTCAAGACAAGCTTGCCGGACTGTCTGCTTCAAATGGGAGTCTGGCAGGCACGAATCGAGGCCGGATCCACAGCCTCGTTTCTTTTCTTGGACGAGCATCTGCAGACGCAGAGGATTGAACTTCCCATCGGCATCAAAGATTGCATCATTGGACATCTCGACATTCTCTCCGCTGAGTTCAAATCTTATTTCGACGATGCTCCATTGGATGTTCCATGGCACAGAGACCCATTCAACACCGAAATTGAACCTACTGAAGACGAAGCAGAGGAGCTCGCAGAGTTGAAGGTCTCAAAAGCGATGAAGCTGGCCTTCAGTAACAGAGAAGACCTCTCCAGCTTCTGGTTGTCTGTTCAGGGTGCATATCCACTATTCAGCAAGAAGGCATCCGAATTGCACGTTCAATTCGCAACAATATACCTTTGTGAATCTGGATTTTCTGACCTGGCGACCATTAAAACGAAGTCCAGAAACCGTCTTGATGTTGGGAACGATAATCGCCTTGCTGCGTCCAAGCCGGAGCCGGACATAAGAGGCCTCGTCACACGAGCCCAAGAGCAAGTGTCTCATTGATTATATTGTTCAGCAAAAAAATTTACTTTGATTTATAATTTTAGTGACTGAATAAACAACATAAAACAAAATCTACATTTTTTTTATTGAAGAGCAGGGTGCCACGAGTGTTAGCCACTCGGTGAGGGGGGCCATGGGCAATCAAAGGTTGAGAAACGCTGATATAACCTATGCCAGCTTTTCTACTTCTTTTGTACAAAGAATCTTCATCATATTAAATTCAATTGCTCTACAATTATTTACATCAATAAAATATCAAAATATTGGACCATCACATAGTTTTCGAAAGGCATAAGAAGCTATTAGTTATAAGAAACTACAGTTTATTTTATGTAAATTCAGAGGCAATAAAAAAAGCTACCAGAAGATTATATCAGAATTTAATAAAAAAATATTAACAAATATATAGATCAATCTCTTCTAAAAGCGCCTGCATCCGATATGAACACAACAATACTTATTCATATACCAATAAATGCAATTCAATTGAACCAAATAGGCCATAATCATATGCTTTGTTTTGTTTAGTATCAACGGAGGAGTATACACGAATTTTATGTGCTATAAAATATAGCGGGTATATTTAAGTAAACATAAAGAAAAGAAGTAGTAAAAAGTTTGTAACGAAGAAAAGAAACACGCTACACGATATATTTAATTATATATAACAAATATCAACAATGATTCGAATAATCTCAGCATATTGATACTATATTCTTAATTTTGAAGGTGTATTGAGATATACTCTTTTATTTTCAGTATTGTGATCAAACTACTTTTTTTGGAAAGCACAATTATGATGTGGGATTGTGTACATTTACAATATGTATTGCTTAATATTGAGCTCTCATTTTGTAATACATACTCATATGCACTATGATGAAGGGTTAAAGATATATTAGAAAAATAATCAGTTATTAAAAAAACCTCTTTAATTTTTTATAACTTAGCTATTGTGACGAATATAAAATAGAGAAATTGTTTAATTGTGTGGAAAACATTATTAAAATATTTCCCAAATGATAAGAGATATAATGTATATTGATTTATATATTATAATCTTATTTACATGTATATTTTATAACACTTAGAATTGTTTGAGGTGAATCAATACATAAATAAAGCGGGTTGTACGTTGGTACCCAAAATATAATAATATAAGGTTCATTATGTTTTTTCGCAACTGCCTAGAATAGTCTTACTCTTTTTTCTGAATATAATTTTAGTGAACTTTATTTTTACACTGTAGAAAGTTTACGAAGTTAACTGAATAAAATGTTTTTAAATAATTGTACCACGAGAACCATGACCAACATATCCTGTCATTAGAAAAAGAGAGAGAAAAATAAATTAAGTGGGAATATAAAATGACAAAGGAGCTCGATAGCCGTGCGTGCTAAGGCGTGTTCAACTCTCAATTTGGGGGCGCAGGTTCGAATCCCGAGAGGGGATGGTCATTTTTGGTCTACCTCATTAATAAGATCCTAGGTTCGATAGACTAATTTTAATGCTATAATGCTTATTTATATCCTGTTGATGCAATTCTATCGAACCATATAGGCAAAAAAAAAATGATTTGAATGTATATGAAAAAGCAACATTTTTTAAATTGATAAATTTAACAAACTGTTGTATGCATACCTTAGATGCAAAGCTTTTTCATTTCTATCTTATTCCGTGGATACTCATTCTAATAGCAGAAATAGATGAAAAATGAATTGGATTCAACATTATTTATTTTGCTTATATTTTGCAAAAAAAGTTATCTTTTGCTATGTTTTATAAACACATACAAACATATACCTATATAAATATACATTAGTTAGAATAAATATATATTTATTATTATTCTTCCCACTAACTCTTCATAACTTTATATACCTTTTTTTACATGAAGTGCACTGTTTTACAAAGTTGGATACAAAGTTTTTTGGGGCGTTTTTTATCATTTGCATGCCCATATGCGATGAATTGTAAGTCTATGAACCCGTTTAATATCGCAGATGACGATTAAGTCTTAGTTGATTTATTAATATATGGGAGGAAATATTCACAGACTTATATAATTACTGGATACTCAACTGAGAATAAACCTCTTTAAAGCTCTAATTGCGAAGATAATTACTTTGGAGACCCTTTGCAATCGTCGGATATTAGGCCAGTACTCCTATCGGCAACGGCAAGAAATGCTTCCCAGTTGACTCATGGACTGTGGATTCGAAGAAAATTAAGTATTTCCTTCCCTTGCCTCCATTCACTGGAAATATTATCTACAATAATGAAGAATTTTAAGAATAGCAAGTAATGCCATTTTAAAGCTTCAAATCTATGTTAATATATTTTATGTCAATTGACATTATTTTAATTCCATTTTATTGTTTAAAATAGTACGTTATGTTCAACCCCTAAGATAATATTGTAAATTAAAATATTTACTTATGTGAATTTTCAAACATTATCTTAGGGTTTTTATGATGCATTCTATTATACATATCATAAAAATGAACAGTTGAATAATAATAAAAAGAATAAACCTTCAACTCACTTGATGACGCCAGGCATGTAGTTAAAATGGCTGCCACTCGAGGTAAACAATGAAATATGACCTTCATTGACCTTGAATACTAGAGAATAAAAAATCAAATAATAAATACCAGTGACGTCATCAGGCCTTGTTGATTCTTAAAATAACTTTAATTTGTTTGTGTTAATTTTTCACAACTCCTTAGGACTTGTCCCTTTGACTGTTCAAGAGATTCTAATAAGTATTCCTTCATTCTATTCTTTGTTACATCAGTTGCTGACCCCAAAATTGCCCCTTCTTCCTCTTTTTCAGTCTATTGTGGAACCAGTTAATATATAGGTCGGTGAAATAAACAATACAAGTCTGTATGACGGTCATTCAAACTCAATTAATGGATGATGGATCCGGTACAAAATATATATGGAAATCAAGTGGCACATTTCAGTATGAAAGTGTTTTAAAACAAATGGAATAAATGCATAACTCCCCCCCCCCCCCCAAGTAAAAATAATAATAATAATAAGTTGACGTTCTTCATTACTTTTCTTGAGAATTTTATATAAAGAAGTTTAAAACAATATACTTTTCGGGATGTTATTTTGACATATTGGTTCAATAGTTCCTAAGTACATTGTTGATACTCTTAGTGGATTGAAACATAAGCATTGAAAGCTTTAATGCCCTTTTTGCAAAATAAAGACATACTATATAGCCTTGTCAACATATGTATTAGAAACTTTAAAAATATAAGAGAGACGATTGAGGCTACTGCATAATGAGGCGGATTTCCCCCTGCTGTGTCCGGACATTATTATGAAAAAACCTTTACGGACACTCATCAAAATTGGTCCCGATACCGCTTAGCCACGTCTTCTCTATTTATGAGCAAGTCCCATGTGGATCCGAAGAAGCGGGGATGTCAATGATGTGGGAAGGTCGAGGAGACATCTTTCCACTTCTTCTATCACTGCCTTAAAGTGGTCCAAGTCTTTAAAGCTGTGGGAGAGATAATGTTAGAAGAACTTGGAGTATCGTTGACCTCTACGGACTGGCTTGTATCAACATCCTCAACTTACGAGGAGGCTTACAATATCAAACTAATTATATCCACTGTACAAAGGGCCCTCTATGCTTCAAGAACGTGCGGAGGTGGACTTCCTATGCGTCTCCTATACCTCATCCGAAGAAATCTAGACATTCGGCGCTCCATCCACAGATAAATTTCAAACAACGAACCTTCTTTCCATTTTTTCTTGGAAGACATCAATTCATTCCAAGAGGCCCAAAACTTAGCAAAGCTACATTCAATAACAAAAATCATCAAATATACACATTCTATGGTTTAAATCCAAAGAATGTGTACATTCTACGATTTGAACACATAGAATGTTTGCATTTGATGATTTGAGCTATAAAATGTGTTTATTCTATGAATTGAGCCATAGAATGTGTAGTTTCTTTGCATATATAAGTTATAGTAAAAAGAAATCCAATATTTTTCCAATGGCTTTACTAATCTGTATCTTGCGTTGTATAACTGCGATCGGGTTACACTAGATGGCGTTGGAAAGATAAGATTTTGTACTAAAAAAAAATTTCACCCAGTATTATGATTGCTGCTTTCAGTGTAGTTTGAGCACGCGTCAAAGATGGACATCAGCAAAGAGAAATTATGCCATATTTTACAGTTTTTCTTTGACAAAGGCAAAAACGCAAGACAGGCGGTTGAAAATGTGAATAGTGTTTATGGTCCTGATACTGTAACAACCAATCAGGCGCAATTTTGGATTCGACGATTCTGTTCCGGTAATTTAATTTCAAAAATGCACCACGCTCTGGAAGGCCAATTGTCGAAAATATCGATAAAATAATGGAAATCGTCGAGTCCGACTGTTATGTAAGCACTGTTTCGATTGCCCAGGAGCTAAACATTACACAAAAACCGCTTGGAACCTCTTAAATAAAACTGGATATAAAAAGATTCTCGATTTATGGGTGCCACTCGAATTAACACAAAAAACCTCATAGACCGACTTTCCATCTGCCAATCACTGCTGAATCAGCACCATAACATACAGCCTAAAAATGTTTATTTAGCAGTACACATGCAAGGTAAACTGACTGGAAGACTGAGTACATATACCCTCTTTCGTATACCTGCAAAATATGCTATGCCTAATTAATGGATAGAAGTAAGAGATTAAATATTTGCATTAAAAAATTTTAACTTTGAAAACGATATTTATATATTTGCACATATCAGTGTTGAAAAAATACTTAATTTATCTATTTGTCTAAAAATATGAAGTCCTAAATAACATTGCTAAATATATTGCATAGGAATCAAACTATTTCTCTCGTTAAATTTAGTTAATATACTTATAAATTAAATTTTAAGATAATATTTAAGTAATATTGGATTAAGTTTCCTGTGGTACGATTAACCTATGAGTTAAATGAGAATAATATGAGATTAATATATAGGGACTTTTTACTTTCATATGAATATAATGACTCTATATATATTTATAGTATACATGAACTGTGATCATGTTTATATATGTATTAATTTATTCATGGATGGGCACGTTTAAAATGCATCGAATTAAATTTTATTAATAGGAAAAAATATCTTTACATGTTCAAATCTTTTTATTAAATTTTAATCCAATGACTAAGGTCTATGAATGGGAAAATTTCAAGATGAGCAAAATAATTGTCACAAAAAGGTAACAAACAGAATATTTTTTTATTTAATAATGATGTATTATTTCGATAAGCATTCTTCAATCATTTCTCATTGGTCTTCAGATACTTGGGACCAAGGTCTGTATAATAAGGTCTGGGCAGGCTTGTGAGCGTTCAGCTTTTTTTGCGTTCAGCGTTCAAAAAATAATAACGTTCCGTTCAGCGTTCCGTTCAATGTTTTTGCGTTCAGCGTTCCGTTAGCGTTCAGCGTTCAAATATTTTAAAAATAACAATGTGTAATTTTGAAAAATGGAAGTACTATTTAGGGGTTTATAATAAAAATGAGCCCGAACCGACTTTCAAATGATATAAATTTGTTGACTGGATCTAACCCATGGGTTCCCAACCTGGGGTCCGCAGAACGTCTATATTCACTACATAAGAGGGTCGCCAGACTGGAGATTTTTCTATAGGGGGGTCGCCAAAGAAAAAAGGTTGGGAACCCCTGATCAAACCCCAACTTGTATATATTTTTTCCTGACCCGTAACAAATAATAATTATATTAATAGTTTTCCATATATAAAAGACAAACACGCCAGTCAGCATGAAAGAAACTTAAATATTTTCTATCTTATTAATAACAACTTCAGATCAAATATATTAGAAAAAGTGTCGAGATGACCAGACTCGCTTATTTTCGAATAACGGAGTCCGAGTTCGATATTAAGAATCTGCAAAATAGTATTTTAAACCTTCGATGTATGAGTAACTGGATCCCTACTTTCTTCCGTAATGGATACATTACATTTTAAATTATAATCATATTTAAGGTGTAATAAATCAAGACAAATACGAGATCAAAGCTATATAATACAAATTAATATTATAAAACAACATTATATGAATGCATCTTATTTTAGAGAGATGTATTTTTAATCATCCTTGCAATATAAAACACATTTAATATTATATAAACACGAATCAACATTTACTACATTAAATTGAAGTTAATATCGTTTTCGTCATTAGAAAATAACTTAATCTCAATATCAATTATTAACATTAAATTTATGCAAGGAACAAAACAAACGCAAAATAACTGTTGTAAGGGTAATTTTTGTCTGATCAATGGCGTCAAATTATCTTTTTTAAAGCAACAACAACAAGTTTCTAGGTCGCTTGGCCTATGGAATGTGCAAAGAATTGATCTTACATTCCTCAGAGTACTTTGGTTGAGACATTCGCGACCATCATGGCGCCTTAAAAATATATATCTGCTTTATCCAGGAGAAGCCAAAATAATAAATTATCATCTATAGTCATCAGATCATCGAGGGATATCCATGTACAATTGTGAAGTGCGAGTTAAGCTGTTTACACAAACTATGCTCCTCTCTAGGAATATGCGTTTATGAAGCAGGGACTAACCAGAAATATATATTTGAATCTCTGTTTTTGCTCCGTTCGGAGGAAAGAGAATTATTCTCCATGACGAAATGAAAAAATTCTGACAGAAAATAATACTTCCTCGTATCCGATTACTAAGATTGTTTAACTATGCTCGAGGAAGCTCCTATCCGTAGTCCTAGAATATTCTCCATGACGAAATGTTATCGAGTCCACGAATCCGAGTCCATCAAAATGAGCAAAATCCATGATTCCGAGTCCACAGCCCAGATGAATATCCCGTAGTCAGACTTAATCTCAACTTATTTCAACAATAGTTCATACCTAAATACTAAATAAGTTTTTTTTTGTTGTAATAAGAATGAATGAATTAAAAGGTCATTCAATTGTGTGTAAATTTTGTCACTTGGGGTAAAATTTTAAAAAAGTGATTTACTATTCTATAGAGTTCTTGGGAGAGTAGTTTATAAGTTCTTCTTATAATATTTCATCCCCTTGTTTATTTCTTAGAAAAAAAAATACTTAATCAAAACTACATTGAAATGTTTGGAAAAATTGAACGCTGAACGCAAAACTATTTTTTTTGCGTTCAACGTTCAAAAAAAAGTTGCGTTCCGTTCAGCGTTCCGTTCATTGAACGTGCGTTCAGCTGAACGCCGTTCAATTTTGCGTTCCGTTCACAAGCCTGGGTCTGGGCAATACAAAACGAACATGTAGCAGTGTGACTACTCAGTGACGTCACTGGAGAACGATTATATCTATCTATCTATATATATATATAAAACTCTATCTTTCTATATATATATATGTATGTGTGTGTATTAATAAATAAATAAAAATATACAGAGTGGCTAGGCAAAAAAGTCCGGTTGATAAGTTTGTTTCTTGTGCGCAGAGTGTACGTAAAAATTCAAAACAAGTAAATCAGCTACGCTTTTGAAACAAATAGCTACAATTTATAACTATAAAAAATATCTCTCAGACCAGAAATGAGTGTTCAGCAAGCGAAAAGACAACGGATTCACGATTTGCTTGACGCACAAATAAATCAAGTCGATATTGCCCGGATCGTTGGCGTTGATATCCGTACTGTCCGTCGTATCCAGCAAGCCAAAAATGATGGTAAAGGCTTCAACAGAGTTCCTGGATCTGGTGGCCATAACAAAAAGCGGACAGACGACTTTCTCAATGAAGCTAAGGCCAAAGTTGAATCGGACCCCACCATCAGCCTAAACCGTCTCTCAAAAGAGTTCAACGTGTCCAGGCGCACAATCCAGCTGGCTGTCAAGGAAGATTTGGGCTTGCAATAATTCGTTCGGACCCACAGACAGCTATTGACAGCAGCAGCAATGGAGAAGAGGCTCGATAGGTGCAAGATCATCCTAAATTGGTTGAAAAAGAAGCCGTGTCTCATCAAAATATTTTCAGACGAAAAGATCTTCACGGTGGACCAAGTTTACAATCGCAGAAATGATCGATGGCTTGCTAAGCAACGTGAGGATGTCCAAGGAGTCTTCAGGACCAAGAATCCCCAGCAAGTGATGGTCCTTGGTGTATTCAGGTCCGACGGAAAGAAGATGCCTCCATTCTTCTTTCGGCCGGACGAGAAGATCGACACCGAGGCCTACTACAAAGTCCTGAGGTATACTGTTCTGCCATGGTTTAAAAAAAACTACCCCACCGGAAACTATGTGTGGCAGCAGGATGGTGCACCATCTCATATGGCGGCTAAGAACCAAAAGTTCTGCAAGGACAATAAGCCCATTTCTGGCCGAAGAACTTCTGGCCACCGTCATCCCCGGATCTAAATCCGCTGGATTTTTTCTGGTGGGGCGCAATTGAGAGCAAGACCAACTGACCCTCACCTCAATCTTGACTCTCTGAAGGCCACCATCATCAAGGAGTGGGACAACTACCCTGAGAAGCACATTATAAATGCCTGCAAACGCTTCCAGCCCCGCCTCGAAGCCGTCGTGAAGGCCAATGGAGGCCATATTGAATAATTTAGATCCTTTTATATACTACTTAAAGCCAAATAAATTTCAGTTCCATAGAAGCAACCAATTAAAAGTTAATTAAGTTCACAAAATCAAAATATCAAACCGCACATTTTGCCTAGCCACTCTGTATATAATTATATATATAAGTATTTGTTCTCCAGTGACGTCATAGAGTAGTAATACTGCTAGGATTACATGTTAGTTTTTCTATGGCCCAGACCTTATTATATAAGCCTTGCTTGGGACACCTTTGACCTTGTAAACAACCAAAGTCTTGAAGAAAGCCTTTCGTTACCCCTCACAATGAAGCTTTTACCTAGCATAGGCTTCTTGTTGTGGAACTTTGGCATTGAAAATTTCTGTAGAGGATCAAGTTGGTCGTGAGGGTGTAAATTAAACGTTGAAGATGTATAGATGTCCATCACTTTGCTAAGCATTACGCAATTGTTGAGCTCCCTCCCTTCTTAACATTCTCTATAAATTCGGGGATACGAATAAATTAACAATATTTTTGTAGCCAATTAAAAGGATTAATGATGATATATCTTCCAAGCAACATTGCTTAAAATTCCGAAGTAATGAAATAAGCGTAATTATGCTATTTAATATAGTTAGGAAAGATTTCTGTAGAACACCGTTTTCATGAAAATAAAATATAATATAAAGAACAACAAAGCAGTTAATCAAAAGAATCATTTAATTAGCAAATAATTTCTAAGACTATCAAAAGAAAATAATGTACTTTTCAGTTAGAGAAGTGTACGTATATAGAAATTCTTTTGTTATGTTTTTCTCAAGATTTAATTAAGAAATCTTATTGTATGAATTGACTTATAATCAACCTAGAGAGATAATTTTTTTTACATAATTGTACAGCAAAATTATGATGTACATGCTTTGTTTCATAATTCTACCTGCTTATTTTATTGTTTATCTTCGATCAAAGGATATATGGAAAAAATGAAGACTATATATATATATTCTTTCTTTATTAAAATATATTATATACATTAAAGTTGAAAAGCATACATCAATATATCAATCTGAGTTGTTACGTAAAATAAAATACATGAATAAACATTATAGTTTAAAATTAATATCCTGAAGGAATTTTATCTCATCAATAAAATAACATTAATATTATTTTTAAACTATATGGATACTTTATATACGTATAAATACAACTCTATACGTGGGAATACTTTTGCCAACGAATGGGAATATATTCTTTTCCGAAGAAGAAGGGTACGTATATTTTTATTGTGTTGCTTTAATCAAAGACAATGATGCTATCCATGACAGGATTAAACATTGACATTGTAATTTTTCGTGCATACTCTAAATTTATGTAGCTTATAGCTTATATTTGTCAAACGTCTTCGGGAGCAACTTTTAAGTATGCTCTGATCTTGATTTTCACCCAATAAACAAAGTAGAATCTCTATATGAACGAGAAATGTTCATCTTCAAATTCGAAATAAAGCACCGTTGTTGCTAAAACAAAGTATGTGTCATTAATTGATATTAAGTGTGGACTTTAACATGAAGAATAAAGAATGAATAATTACCTTAGCTTTGTTAAAGTAAAAGTATTATAGCACTTATTATTTCAATTGTGTTCTTACTGAGTTTGATTACAAAAATATTAGGTAAATTTCCTGTTGCTAACTTTAAAAAAAGTCATATAATTTTTATGTCGGTGACGACATGTAACGATGGATACAAAGTTTGAAGAATATAGTACAATATCAAAGCCTACTAAACTTTGCCTCATAATAAAAAAAGCATTTTATTAGCCTTAAATAATCAGTTATTCTTGTAATAAATTATATTTTATAAGTTGACAGAACATGTAAGGAAAAAGTGCAGTGTAATAAAAACAAAAATTAACTTACAAAAAATGACAAAAACCAAATATTACATATTTTCATCATTAATGAGTAAATTAAGAGATATATCAATGATCCAATCATTTACATATATTCTTTTTTTTTTGCCGAAAAACGTAAATAAAAATTGTATATTGGCTATCATAGCATTTACACGGTCAAAGGAAAAAATTATCTAGGTTTTACGTCCCCCAGTGGTGTTTAATTATGCCAATTGTCTCACAATATATATCTTGGAGAGCTTCTCAATGGACCAAAAGAGTTGTTCCAATGTCTCAAACTCATTTTGCAGAAGTTTCCTCTCCCTTTCGAAGTAGCTTCTGACTTGAATTGTAGGATCCAGTAACTTTAAGAGCATTTTCTATATTTTTTTTTATATCATTTAATACCGCTAAATTACTTTCTTTTAGTATTTTCATACTGAATACATACTTTCATAAATAGAGAGAATATTGAATATATTAAAGCCCTTCCTCGTCTTTTTTCTCATATATATATATATATATATATAATATGCAAGTTGCCCATCTCTTTTTTAATAACGCTAAGTAAAAATAACTCTATAATATATGTATCGGTATTTGATTTATGTGGTTCTAGAAGAATGTAAAGGAAAAATAGAAAGATGCGGAATATTTGGTAGTAAATATATATGTATATGGCAAGCCTTCAAAGGCCCTTCAAAAAAATTATTAATATCTTTGTTTTATGAGGGACATTTTGTAAAGGAGTCTTATGAATGGACAAAAATGTACTTTTATTAGTGAGAAAAACATTGAAAACATGATAGTGATAAGAAAACTCATTGATATTTTTTCAATTATTCTTTTTAAAACGTTTTTTTTAGTAGTTCTTTTAATATGTTTACAATTTTTATATAAAACATAAAGGAAATGTGTTTAAAAAACATAAAAACATTATTGTTTTTTTTGCTATGGGAAGGAACATAAACATCTAAATATTCTATTAATATAAATACAATAAAGTCTATTTAAAAACCATAGTACACTCAGCTCAATATCTATGAAATATTGTAAAACTCCTATCATTTATTTAGAAATTAAAACAAGTAATATGTACAAGTATTAAAAATAAAATATTCTTGAAATCATTCTTATTAGTTTTTGATGTTGGAGGAAGAGGTTTGGGAAATATTAAATGATTCCTCTGACAGATGTCCACATTTCTCTTGCTTCCAAAGAAGGGATTTTCAATGTTAATTGTTATATACTCTTAATCTTTTATATCTCAATATTCTTTTGATGAAATGAAACCCTTTAAAGTAACAAGTATTAAAAAGAGTTTTATATTTGTGTGCTTGTTGACTCTTAGGCCTTACATTAATAATATCAATGAGTTATTATAAAATTTCAAATAAAAAGAATACAACTTATTAAGAAACCATATGATGTGAAAAAATTGGAGCTTTTTCAATAATGTAAAAATAGAATAAAAACTAGAGGCATATATACACTCAGAGAGTGCAAACCTCCGCCGTCACGGGTCCTTATGACCTACCAAGGCGGATTTTTCACGACTGGGACGGCGTAGAGGGACGGGGGAGGGTTCTCCTCGACGGAAATTCCGAGAGGAAGACGCTCCCGGCACCCAATTTCACAACACAGCGACATCTTGTGGCAAAGTAGGCTAACTTGAAATATTTATTAGTATTTAGCTCATTTTGCATCTAAAGAAGCACGTAGAGATGCCAAAATTTAATCACTTGTTCCTTTTGGCATTTCCAACAACTCCACAAAGTTTCATCCGAATCCGTTCCGTACTTTTTGAGTTATCCTGCTGACAAACCAACCAACCAACGCGAGTGAAAACAATACCTCCTTCGGCGGAGGTAATGATGTCTTCAGAACTTTGTATTTTGAAGCAGTTCAATAAACAATGTGTTTTTCTAGTTTTTATTCCAGCTGGGACTCTAGATCTAAGAGTCAGCAAAGATTTAAGAAAACTTGAGTAAAACTAATTGTACAACAAGTTCGACGAACATGTTATTCCTGAGGCCGATGGTTTCGTCCTTGTTGTTATTCTTTTCCTGAATAACATTAAATAAACCGTAGTTTCAATTGATAAAAAAAATATCCAGTAGCATCGGTAGATGTTTCACAAAAAGAAACTTTTTGTCATGTTTTAGAGTGGTGGTAATAATGAAAAGCTGTAATACTTTAATACTGTATAAGTCTATGTATCAGCAGATAAAAGAAAATCACTTCACTCCCCTCTAAAATAATCCATCATTAAAGAAAACCAAAAAAAAAAAATGTCGATCTATTCACAACACTTTTTTACTTTTCCCCTTTTTTAAAACTTTTAGAGCTCTCTTATAAAATATTTTTTTAACTCCTTCCCAATAGATGCATTAATTTACTTAGTTGTTTATTTATAATCAACTCCTAAAGTTATATTTATTGACTAATGACATTTTATTCGAATTCCTTTCCTATTATTGGATTAAGTTTTTTTTCTTTTCCTGTGATATATGTGGAAAACGCAAAAGTTTTTTGAGTAAACACAAGCACACAGACACACAAGCACATATGAACTTCTCTAAAGGTATGTTTGCTTAGACTCAAGAAAAGTTATTGCATTTGTTGGGGTAAGAAAATGGGGTTTTATGAAAAAAAAAAAAAAAGGATTTACACGATCACACACGATATTTCCTTTTATTTATACAGGATGTACAGAGCATTGTCGGAGAGGAAGTACAAAGAACAACATTCGTGAAAGCTCGACAAAAACTTGTTTCTTGGAAAATAAATTAACATAGATATATATATAGATTTGACCAAAGTTTAGTGTGTACTATTTTTTAATCTATAGAAACACGTTTAATTTCGAATGAATTATCCTTAATTTATGTTTGTTTATGTGATGATGATAATTGTAAATAAATAAGAGAGCAATGAACATGGGGCCTTTTTATTTCAACGAGGTGTAGCTGGTACTATAATTTAGAATCCATTAATTATCCACCCAATCTATCCTCCAAAGAATATCCTCTCATGATTTCTTCTACGTACAAAGCAAAGGACTCTGTCGGAGTGAGTACAACACACAAGAGCCTTCTGAAGTGTTACTCCTTCAGAGTATTCACGATGGGGATGCCATGCTGAGTGAAGAGGAGCTCATTTTTAATTATTCTCGTATGGCCGACAGGCTGGAGGGCTGTGATGGCACGTCTCATGAGATAAGACAGAAATGATCAATGAAGCTACCAGGATCCAGCCTTCTGGCAAACGGCAGTCCTAAATAGCGTCACGGTCGGCACAATGAGGATGAAGCTAGGTGGTTCAACCAGGATTCAGGGTCTTTAAAATATGTAGGCATATTCAGACTGGGGCTCTCAAGAACTGTCTGACGGATGATATCTAGCAGCAAGTCAGTTATCTGCGGAATATAAATCTTCATGAGGAATATTTAATGACTGAGAGGTTCCTAGAAGATATTTTTTCGCTTCTCCGTCACCGAAGGAATACAAACATTGACAAAGTGAACAATATAAATCTACGTCAGGTGATTCCGTGCAGGAGTTTGCGTAAAAGATACTGGAACTGAACCAAAAACGTTGATTTATGTAGATATTGCACCCAAAATAGGCTGAAGTCACAACTCATACTTTGGAATTCGAAGAACGAAATAAGGGCGAAGGCCTTTAACGATGAGCGTCGTAAGTCACCTCATGCATTGGTGTGCGATCGAAACTGCCGCTAGTATGGAGTCTGCCAAAAGGGAGAAACCATTAATACGACCTCACAGGAGATTGAGTGTAAATATTTTACGCCGGAGGCGTTCACAGTTCAAGAGTGGACAGAAACCAACAACGAGAAGAAACAAAGGTCGATGCGCCTATTGTGACCAGCGTCCGCACAAGAGCAGAACTGAGTGTCTCGCGAACGGAGAATAGTAAGGTAACTGTGGGGGTGTCAACACCACTTTATGGCCATCTGCCGCTCTTTAAGGGACTAAGTCGTCCAACTACGCAGTTCTCCCCCGCATCAACACTTAGAGGGCTGCTCTGAAATTTTAGCGAAATATTAAGTGCATTCCTCAAGGTCAAAGAGTTCCGAAAATTCTTGAGGAAATGGGGAATCAATCCTACGCCTCTCATAATCCTTCATCGAATGGACTCGTAGAGGCTGCAGTGAAGAAGGTGCAACAACTGATCGAGAAAGCGGCTGTCACAAGAGAAACCTTTAATAAAGGACTTTTTGGATATAAATAACATAGCTAACATAGGACTCTATCAGACGCAGAAAATAAGGCAAACAGTGATATCCAATTAAGAAAAAACATATTTAGTCATGAATATGTGAAAGCAACCTTTTTTTGTCCCTATCTATGACCAAACTGGAAATTCAATCCGATATGAGACGGTAATAGCCTGAGTAGAAAATGATTTATTTATTTATTTAAATTATTTTTCTCTCTTTCCCCTTCAATTATTTTTCTTCTCATCAAAAGATCCCCGTTTTTATAATGATTATATGCTTAATTCATTGAGGGGGAAAGCTTTTTTTCTTCTTCTCCTGTATTCTCATTGGATTGATGAATGAAAACCTATTTTAAATTGATTTATCATCCTCATCACCATTATTTTGTGAATCCCCCCCCCCCCCCCTCATTACTTATAGCAAATCAATCCATTAAAGGACTATGTCTAATGGGTAAGCCCCTTGTTTCATTAAAGAGTCCTATTATGCCACTTCACTCAAACAAATGGAAATTGCATTTTAACTTTGTCTGCTCTTTTCTGATTGATGAAAATGGATATCGTGGGTTGGGCTGCGAGACCCTTGGATTTTGGTACTCAGCTATGTCAAAGTACTCTGTGAAAGGGATTCAGAGGGACACCCAAGAACATAATAGTTTTGGGGCTATGTCCATTGCAGATAACAAAGAAATACATGTATTTGAGAATAAGTACACTTACAAACATAATGAACAGTATCTGGTGACATAGCAGCTGATTTGTGTTGATCGTCCTCACTTATCGAGCAAATGGTGGGGAAAAGCTTTAAAACAATCATCGGCAAAGATAGAGATATCCAGAGACCCTTAATGTCATTTAAATGAAATTTCATCTTTGGCAGACATCCGAAAAAAGCTTTAAAACAGATTCAATGAGCCCTTTTCATCACTATTTGAATAGAAGAAGAATCCAAAGAGAAGCACCAGGTAGCATCAAAGCGGTTAAAAGCAAGTATCTTTCCGCGTCAGAAAAATGGTTGAAATGCCGTCTCCTCTCAGGAACTCTGAAGGTGAGATATATATATATTTTTCCAAGAGCAGAGGAGTAGTTGTCGCTTCTACAACGAATGCACCGAGCAACAGAATACATCTTTTATAGCTGCACTTCGCTTCGTGAAATCTTTAACATTGGCTCAGAAGCGCTCTCAAGGAGAAACTCGGAGCGGAAATCGGAAGGATATATTTTTTTTAGCCTTCTACTGCGGAGAAAAGGAATAAAAAGTTGCAACAAATCATATACGCGAAGAGATCGTCGAAGGACTCTGACGTTGCAACAATTTTACCGATGATTATGTAACATAACAAAGTTTTACAATTTTTTTAAACTTATTTAACTTGGATTATTTTATCTGATATTTTGAATGTTACTTATGTATTTGATAGTTTAATTTTTTTCCTTAATGATTTTTTTGTACACTATGAAATACGCCTGTTAGTGAAGAAAAAAATATTATGCTTGAAGGAACGTGGTATGATTTGTAATATCTGGAAGATAGTTTATTCTGTTGATGGCAGGGGACCAAAGTGCATCATTCCCTGGGGTATCTTGAATTCAAAGGCTCTCTATGTAGCTGCTGCAAATAGTTTAATTGCTTCTATTGAAGGTATTCTATGAAAAGGTTGAAAAGATTTAATATAAATAAGTTTATTTGAATATATGAAACTAAATAATGCTGTACGGATATTATTTAATAAAAACAATATACGTATATAAACGTAACACATAAAACGTATATGTAATGATACCATCTATGGCTTTGTAGCATAGCTTTAAAAGTAAATGGTAGAACATAATCTTGATAGTTTAACCGCTTTTGTTTATTATTTCCATTCGTAATGTGTAAAAAAAAACAGAATGTCAAAATAAGATAATTCTTCCACGTATCTTTTTGTTAAAGTACATAACATTTTTTGATAATATTTATTACTGTACGTGAATGGTAAAATACTTTTTCTGAATTTGACAATAAAATATTTTTATGATATAACTTCAAATTCGTAGTCATTTCTTTTTTTCCCTCAATATTCATAAGAAACTGTCTAATGTAGCCCTTGAATCGTTGGATCTAAAAGCTCTTTTTGAATGTTAAATGATACATTATTATATTTTAATCCTGGTTACTGTAACTCTTATTATACGAAAAATTGTCCCAGAATAATATTTTTAATTGATGCATTTGCCTACTTGCAACCTATGTATTTTGTATAAAGACATTTGCTCGGAAAATAGCCAATTTAATGCGAAAAGTATATACTTGGTAATATATTTGGACTTATCCAAATATGACAAAAACTCCCATAAAATACCCTCGATAGGATTATTGCGAACAGCAAAACTGATAAATGATCATAAAAGATATATGGTCTTTAGACATTAATGAGCACATTTTGTTAGTTTTATTTTATAACTGAGCCCATTTTCAGTACTTTTTCGTTGATATATAAATGAGTAT
>CP045903.1:15932653-15949813 GCA_013387185.1 Caligus rogercresseyi | reverse complement strand
AAAATATTTTTCATTATTTACATTGATAAATTTGATTATTCTAATGTTTTCGTCATCCTCTTGAGAAACTTCATGCTATCATAGGACAGAGCGGGACATCTGTTTATGAGGTGATCTGCAGTCTGCGGTTCTTCGTGCAGAGATCGCAAATGGACTGATGTTCTTCCATTTACTCAAGTGCGAGAGAAAAGGTCCATGGCCAGTGACTGCTTGAACAAGCAGTTTCATATTCTCTCGTCGAAATTTGATCGTATTTTGTGAGGAGTTTTCAACATTAGACGAGTGTGTTTATATTTACGCTGTTTTTGTGACGGCAGCTCCACCTTTGATTAAAACAAACCATCTACTGCCTTCTTACGTAGCTCGGCGGTTACTCCAGGCATATTTGATTTGACTCTCACAGCCACTTTTTGCAAGATAATCGGCAAATTCATTTCCAGTTATGTCACTGTGACCTTTACACCATCAAGGTATATGTTTTTCTCTTTTTTGCTATTATCAAAGTTTCTTTACATTCTTGGACTATGCAGCTCTGCGTGAGTGGATGAGGAGAGCCGCAATTGCCGATTGAGAGTCGGATCGTACAACAATATTCTAGTAGGTTTTTCAGTTTCGGAAGGTCTTCACAGATCTTGAAATGGCGAGGACCAACTAATTGGTATGCACTGCATATTTGTCTCTAATTGCAGTCTCAATTACGGACAAAATGTCGATAATTAAAATATAAATTTGGGTAATTTACAAGTAATATGTTCAATGTAAACAACAAAAGGATATCACAAAAATAAAAATTACAACCTCTCAATCCCAACAAAAACTTTGAAATATTAATTAAAGGCTCCATATTTAAAAATTATTTTTTTAAAAAGTAACAATCATAGTAATACAAATATTACAATTATACATTGATAAAAGAAAATACATACATACAGCAAAAGAACACGACCACACAAAGGGGTCTATGTGTTACAACAGCAAAATGTGGATATTGAGTGTGTGTAATCGAGTTTATTTTGCCATTGGGCATATTAGTTATTTGTAACTAGTCTAAAATATATGAATACATACCATTATAGATATTATTTTTATAATATAGTTAATAAGCAATTAAATTAAAGGTAGAATCAATAAGGTGTGCATCTTTTATATTTAAACATTTATTAATACAAAGATTCATCCTCTTCTGCATGACTTGTATCTTCATATGAAAGCGATGGGCATCTGTTGATTAGGTGGTCAGCGGTTTGGGACTCCTCCCTGCATATATTACAATTGGCATTTGTGTTTTTCACTTGCTCGATGGGCCAGAAATGGTCCAGGGCCTGTGTAGGCTTGAACAAGTAATTTCATATTGGGACGCGAAAGTTCGACAACCTTTTGTTTTGGAATATTCAACATGCTATGAGTATGTTTCATTCAAGATCCTTTTGTATCTGTTGCATTGTTCCTAATTAAGTTCAGAGTTTGCCACTCTGGAAATTGGGATATAAAGGAGCAACTGATCAAGATTAGTGATTTGGCTTTTGTGGCATAACATTTCTTTATGCTGTGACTTAAAGGAACTTGTCTATCTTTGATGCTTCTTAATTTCCAGCTGTTCTTTACCTGATGTCCCGATACAGGATTTTTGTGTCTGTTAGATGGCGTTCCTGTTTGGGTGTCCACAGTTTAATGGTAAAGTCCATCGATTGGAGACCTTCAAAAGATGTTTTATCTAAGCAATATGAAGAACTTTGCCTAGTTGCGTGAGCTCTGATCTCACAATGTCAACATTGCCTTGTATTCCTGATAGGGTGCACTGATGTGCTATAATTTTTGTGAGGACTTCATCCCCAATATTTCCAGTGACACCCGAATAAATCCAGTTAGTCTCTGTTTATCTCTTTTTTTCTTCTCTCATTCTCTCAGCCTCTGACCAAGAGGTGGATAACAAGGGGGTGCAGTTTTATACGATTTTATGTACGTACTGACTTGAGACTTCATCATTTACGTAAATGATTGCCCTTTTATTTGTGTACTTACGCCCTTCGTAGTGGGTAAGAATTCATTTACCGCCGATAGACAACGAACATAGTCGGTGTCGAGGATTTATATAAATTTATTCCATTCTTGCAGTGAGATATGGTCGCCATTTTTTCAAATGCCTCTTTGCTATTTCTGCGTAGAGGAACTTCTTTTTCGGTTTTGGCTTATAGAACTTATTTTCCCCTCTTATCGACCAAACATCGAGTCTTAGTTCCCTACAGGGTTCCGACAGTCCATTCCATGATTTTGAGTATTTAATTTTTGTAAGCATAACGCTTTTACACGTTGTGGCCTCTTTTACTGAATCTGCTTGACATTCAGGTTTTAAAAAAAATATGTATTTAAATAACAATTAAATAAATTTTATTTCGGTTTTAACCAATATATTTAAATATGTCTGTCAAAATATGGATGGACAGCACGGGTTGTTAATTAATTGCCTGACTAAGTGACAAATTCAGATCCTCCCTAAATTGCCTGACTTTATTGTTTTAGTGGAGAGGGAGATCCTTATTGAAAAATATATTTGTTATAAAAAGCATTTAAATATCTGAGGTTCGATACGCTTTTTTTAACGCTATTATTCTAATTAGTATCCCACGAGTACTGCAAATAGACAAGAAAACATTAAAATGCCATTTGTTACTGACGAAGAGTCCAGAAATTGGTCCGGTAGCGAAGAACTAAAATATTGCAGTAAATAATAAAACTTGGAATAGGAATTCCCTCCTTTTATGCCAAAGTTTATACCTTCGTAAAAAAGGAAAAGGAGGGCGCTCCTAATATGAGCGCCCTCCTTTCTCTTTCTTTTTTACAAATGTAGTTAAGCTTTAACATAAAAAGGAAGGAGTTCCTATTCCAGGCTAGGAAAATAAAACAAAAGAACACGTTGGATCAGTGTTCTATTCTCAAAATGGAGGGCGCAGGTTTGCCTCCCGAGAAGGAAAGCTGTTATTGATAGGCCATATGAAAATATGTGTATATATTTGTTAAATAAATATAATATTATGTTTATTTACATCCGAACGAATTCAACCCAATAAAATAAATAAGAATGAAATAAATAGAAAATATATATTTATAAATATATGTATCGAACCTAATTAAAAAACAAATAAGGATAAATTTATTGTTTGTTATAATATTAAACACACAACTTATTGTTTAATCTAAATAAAATTATAGTGCATATAATGCAATCAGCAATAATGAACTGCATAAGTAAATAAGTAAACTTATGTAACTCAAAGAATATAATTAGAGTCCTATCTAATATAAATTAAACTAATTATGTATATTGAATTTCATTCTTTTTTCGTAATTTATAAAGATAATGAATATTATGGGGCTATGTTCTAAATAAAATTAGTAGCCATTAAGTATATTTAGTTATTTGCATACTAAAATATCAATCTAAATAAAATAGTATAGCTATCCATTAACCGATCTCGCCACATACTTTTAACAAAAGCATAAATTGAATGTAAAATCTAAGAAACACTTTCGTCTGTAAGTATTGTGTTTCTAAAGCACCAATTATGTTCCCATTCTTTGAATTGATTCCAACACATAATCAACGCCTTCGCCATTCCTCTCGTTCTTGAAAAATGAAAGAACCCCAGTATTATTTTGAACTTTTATCCAATGGCCATCTCATCAGTAGGAGCCCTTGCTTTCGATATAGCCCTTCGTGTCTAAAAGTAAGGACCTTTTTCATTTTATTTTCTTAATTTGCTGTCTTATTCTAAAAAATTTGAAACAAAATAATATTTATTTCATGGGGTATTCGTATTCTTTGCTTTAGTTTGCATTGGTTTCATGTATATTTCAAGACATACTAATACATTAATGAACTGGCAATTTTGAATTCCATATGTATATTTTAAAAGCTAAAAATATACAATAGATATTATTTTTTTCTTGGCCTACAGGCATCATTTTATATTTCAAACAAAACAACAAACAATAGACATATTAAAACAAAACTTGAAAGAACATTTGGATAAAAACATCATTTCTTACGACATGTATCCTTTAAAACTTTAATGTGGAGTTGGACCATTGATAGAATCCCCGAAATATCGGTGCATGATGCACTTCTCCTTGCATAAAATACATGCTGTGTTTTTGTAATTACAGAATTTATAAAACGTGCATCGAGTCCAACATAAAAGGCTATAAAATCACTTCTCTTAGGTTGATAAAAACTTAAATTGTCGATTAAAAGATCGGAAACGGATTTATATAAAGGACCAAGATATGTGCAGTCATATAAAAAGTGGTAACTGGACTCATTCTCTGTACGGCAAAAGAACATTTCTATGATCTTGCGTAAAAAATTTGTCTCGCACTTCGAGTGTACCAGAGAGAACATGGTATTTAAACCACTTTTCTGATGACGACAACATATCACTTTTATCACATTTATAGCTTTAGCCACTGGAATATTTATAGAACGTCTTCTTAAATAATTAATAAAAGGTTTTATTGTAGGCTTCAAACAAATTTCCGCGCTGGGAGGAAGAGGTTTCAGCCAGACGCAATCTGATTGGTACTACAGATATGTCTACAGACTCGTGCAAGCCAAAAATAGATTGGAATTGCTTGAAAGCCATTTTATTTAGAAGCAAGGGGGAATCTGCTGTTTCTGCAGCAAAGTCAAGTCCGATTGTATTTATTCCTTTAAATTTATGGAGCCTCTTGTAGGAAGCTCCCATCTAAGGCTCTTTTCATACGACTTAATAGTGCTGGTGGCTCCTTTTATGATCTTCTCCAATCTTCAAAAAAACTCCGATAATCTTTGGAACACCTCCCTCAGTCCGAAATATGCCTTCTCCGTATTTTCCTCCAGATATTTGTGAGAGATAATGACTCAGTGGTTCCTTCTCTGTCCACATATTTCGAACCCAGTATTATTCAAAGATTTCCGTAAATTTCTAAATCTACAACAGATAGACCACCGTATCGTAGAGGATTGTGAATCTCTCCATCGATATATTTTTCTTTTTATCTAAATTGAAGAATGTCAATTGTATATGCTTAATCTCGCGGGACGTTTCTTCATCGTAAGGTGTAACTCTTAAAAGATGAATTACTTTTGAGACGATATAATTGTTCGAAACTTATATTTTCTCCCATACATTAAGCCTGAATCTAGAGAAGAAGCCACACACCTTCGACGAAACTTTACCCTTTATGTATTGAATATTCATAGCCGTGAATTGTTTCCAATCTAAGATCCTAAAATATTAATATTTCCAGAAATTTTAAAAACTGGCCATCCTTTTCAATTAAGCACATATCCACTTATGATTTCGGTTTTGCCTGCGTTACTTTAAGAATCTTTAGGGTTTGCTTAAAAGATTTCAAGGTTTGCAATGGATTTCCAGTAAAGATTCATCGCCATATCATCTGCATAACAAGGGCATTTTGTATGAAGAGGTATAGCTGAAAAAACAACTATGTTTTTATCCAATGGAATCCTCTCGATCAAACAATCTAGACATAGTATAAAAAGTATAGAAAGAACACGGATCTCCTTGTCTAACACCTTCTTATGTTAAAACTGGCGCTTGCGGTTCCATATTGAACAATTGTTCTGGATTTGGCAATCGTAGCACGACCATTCTAATGATGAAATCGCCAAAACCTTTCTTATATAATGTTGAATGATAAATTTATGTGATAAAGTATCAAGGGCTTTAGAGAAGTCCACTGTCATAAGTGATGCATCTTGCTTTGATTCTAAAACGTCTGTAAGATGAAAGGTATATCTCCCTTAACTTATCTTTAATAAAACCATATTGACCAGGATGTAAAAATGATTTCAAATTGTTTTTTAATCTATTGGCTAAAACATACGTAAAAATTTTAAAAATTGAATTTGCATAGTTAAAGGTCTTAAGTTTTTAAAGTCTAGGATCTTTTTGATTTAGAAATGAGAAATATTCTTCCGGTTGATGCAAAATCGGGGAAATATCCAATCCACGGCAAGTTTTCTTCGTAAAACGTATAGAATAGGAGCTAAAATCGTCGAGTATTTCTTGAAAAACTCTAAATTAAAGCCCGATGGAGGAGATTTATTCATTTTTGTGTATAAATAGATATTATAGGATAAAATATATATATGCATCTCTTCAGTCCTTTTCTAGGAAAGAAAGTTTTGTTTATATGTTTTTTTGAAACAATCCTTTCATTGAGTAAATTAATCAAGTTCTTATGAAATAAGAACCAATAAATCATAATCTGATTTTTGAGCAGTGTTGCCAGATCTCGCGAGAAAAACAAGCAACTCCTCCTCTGAAAACAAGCCAAAAAAGCAAACTCGTACTCTGCAAATAAGCCCAAAACAAGCAACCACAGCGGGAAAAAATAGCCTATTCGGCAACGTTTTAAATATAATTTAGTTATATAGTATTTTAATTTATTATTATATATTTTATATATATATATATACATATATATATGTATAATATATTAACGTGTATTCATTGGCGAGGGGAACGCAGTATCTCATCAGAGAGCGAGGATAGAGAGAGAGAGAGGATAGAGAGAGAGAGATGCCATTCAAAAGCACCCATCGGCATCGCCAGAACCATCGGTAGCGGTCTGCTTTCTTCTTCCACGTACATACGGCTATTAAACCGCAACAGCATGTCTGCCGTTGGCTCAAAGTCTCTGCAGCATTTTCCCTGCCAGCGCAGGCCATACCTCACATGCAGGATGCTGCTGAGCGTTTCCTGCCCCATTCTGTAGCGGAGTTTACTCTTTACCAAGGCCATCTGAGAAAAGACCCGCTCCACATCTGCGTTGCTCAGTGGCATGGCGAGCAGAGACAACGCAAACTGAGCGAGGTCTCGGAAAGCCTGCTCTCCGCTGCTGTCGCGATAGTTGAATACCTCAACCCAGAAGGCCTCTGCGTGGCAGTCGTCCGTGGTCGTCCATGGATGAAACGCCACCGCCTGGTACTGTGTCTCAAGCGCAGCCAAGTCTCCCACGTAGAGCGGCAACACAGAGATGGAATTCAGGGGATCTTTGCTTTGAGATAAGATGGATCTTAGGCTGAATGCGGTCATGGACTTCCAGAGATGGACGTTGGCAGGGAGCCTATTCTGGACCTGCCTGCAGGCCTCCACTACGAAATCTCTGCATCTGCCTTTGAATGACATTTCCACCGCACTGTCCATCCAAGCCTCCTCCAGCGCCATCATGACAGTGATGCCATAGTTTACAGCACCCACTGGCAGCAGTGTATCAGGGGTGATGCTCACTGACAGGAGATCGCTGTCAGATGTTGGGATACGCTCCGGTCTCACCACTCGCGCAAGCAGAGAGCGGAAGAATTCCAACATGCACTCCAGCATTTTAAATGGATTGCCACTGTCCTGCTGGAACAATTTATTGATCCGGTTGAACTCCTGCAGAAAGGGCATGAGGAACTGAATGTAGAGCTTGTTGACGGGGTCACTATACATCTGGAAAATAATTTCCGCATCGTAGCACCGCTGGGAATCTTTGCTCAACTGAAAAATGAAGCTTCAGCTCATCCCATTGACTGAGGATACGAGCGCAGCAGTCGTGGATGGAAAGCCAGCGCGTGCTCGACATCTGCACGAGCATAAGTGGCGTTTCGCCGGGATTGAGTAGACCGTAGACTTTGGTTTACTCTCTGCGGCGGACAGCGCTGTATGAGACCAGCTGTAGGAGTGGTCCACCAGGTACTCAAGGTTCCGTGGCAGTGTCTCCACGGCCCTGCTCACACACAGCTGGATCGAGTGGCAGACACACTTCAACAGCTGGATTTGTGGGTTGACTTTCTGGAGATGCGTAAAGACGGAGTTATTCTTCCCCACCATGACACTACAACCATCCGTGCCCACACCAATGCACCTCTTCACATCCAATCCCACTCCTCTTAAGAAGGTCACCAAGGTGGATGCTATGGCCTCAGCTGTCTCCCCACAGAGACTGACCAATCCCAGGAAGGAGGACACGATCTTTGTGAGTTTGGTACTGAAATTGCGGACCACGACGCACAACTGCTTCGTGGCCGCGACATCAGTGCTCTCGTCAATAACCAAAGAGTACTGCTTTTCTCCTATGTCGGCCAGGAATTCTCGGAACGTACAGGGAGCGATCAAATGATTAATTATGGCCGTGTATTTTGTACGATGTAATTTTATGTTGGGTCGAATGTGGCTTGAATCAACTCACCCAGGTGATCCACGTTTGTGATGGCTGTATGGTAGGCGATGTAACTGTCTAGTTTAAGTTCTTTGATTTGCTGAGACTCGTTCTTTTTCTCCACGGTCACCCCAAAGTTGGTGAGCCTCATGGATGATAAGGGCTTAGCATTTTTCTGATGCTTATTTGTTGCCGCATGCTGGAGAAGGTCAGCATGTTGTGCGCGAATTTTGGACTTACAAAAACGGCACAGAGCCTTTGAGTCATCAACCGGGTGCGCTTTGATCCACTCCTTTATGCCGCGCTCCTTCTCCCAATCCGTGTTGTACTTTTTCCCGTATTTGGCCCACTTTGACAATGACATATGGCTAATCATTCAATCCACGTTCTTTCAATCAAAGCTAATCGATTTTCATCTTCCTGTTTATTGAAAGTGGTGTGTGTGTAGTACAGTATGTACAGTAGCCTATCATCAGTAGGATGATTCATTACGTAGCTGTGTTTCCTTCGCAGTGATTCTTTACATTTCCCGCGGCTTCTGAAATACAGTGTGTGTGCGTAGCCGAGCAGCACTGCCAGCAAGCTGTGTTCAATTTGTATTCCGCTCTGCGTTTTAATCAAATTATGCATTTTCAATAAACGTATTTCACTGAAGGTACAGGGAATTTTTTTATCCGATATATAATAGCGTAGAGGAATTTTCGATAGATATATAATCTGTTTTTTTTTAACAGGCATACACTAATAATTCCTGAGTAATAATTTAATGGTCGCTTAAAGAGTTTCTTTCATATCATCCATGGGAATTAAGATTACCAAGACTTAACATGCATACCAATTCTCAAGTTAAAAATATTTTTAAAGAACATAAGTATAAGAAAAAGAATAGTTACGAAAGGAATTTCCGACTACGGAAGCATTATTTTATATATGACATGATATCGACTTATTATCGAAGAAAAAAGTCTAAAACTTAAGTTAAGACATGTAAAAAATACAAAACTTTATATAATTGCCTCTAGACCAATATAAACTTAAAAATTTGTTAAAGTGATTGTCGTTCACTAACCATAAAAAACAGATTGCGATTTGTTGGATAGCATGAAGAAATGATAACATATTACTATAATAAGATATTGTGGAACAGAACCCTATGAGTCAATTTTTGTCTTTCCGTTCCTAGAGCTACATTTCTGTTCAGCGTTCCGTTCATAGAACGATCGTTCCGTGGAACAATGTAAAATCTTCTGTTTAGTTCACAAGCCTGGGCTTTTCCTTCGACCCTATATTTGTTTGTTTAGCTCCTAGATCAGCCCCACCACACCAGAACTTAATTCGGTATCAGCCGGTCGTGAAATGTCTAGGAACTACTAATTTTATTTTTAAACAAATTAAATTTGGCCAAATAATTGTAACTTTTAAAAGAAATTCCTCCAGCGTCTTCTTCCTCTCTCAGGTTTCCAATACAAGTTCGTCCATTCCAATCCGTGTCCGTGGACAATCGTAGATTAGATTAATTGGAGTTTCATCTTCCTCCTCGCAGAGCGGCACGTTGAGTTTTGACCTTCCCATTCGGTGAAGATGCCCATTTAAGTTAATGGGGCCACTGGCCATGGAGACAATTCGGGTCATAGAAGCCCTCCTATAATGGTACATTTTCTTCCCAAGATAGGGCTCGGAATGAAATATTTTGTCTGCCTACAGGAACTCATCTTCAGCCATTGGCCTTCCACATGGACATAGATGCCTCCCTTAGAGCAACCTTGGCTTGACAAATTGACGTGGGCACTGAAACTGCAATGCCTGTATGGGCACCTACTTTTGCTAGAACATCTGCATATTCATTTCCGGTGGTGTCATTATGACCTCTCACCCACCCAATGGTAACGTCGCAATTGCTAAAATCCAGGGCCGGCTTGCAGTTCAACACTTCCGCCGTTAAAAGATCCCCGGGCTGTGTGTCTAGACCAGGGGTCGGCAACCCAAAATGTTTAAAGAGCCATATTGGACCAAAAAAAAAAAAATGTTTCTGGAGCCATTAAAAAATTAATTCCTTAAATAAGCCTTATAATGAAGGCAAAAAAATAATTATAAATATTAAGTATGTTAGCCTATTTCCAAAATGACTAAGGTGGCCTCATACACATAATGAGTTGTTATGGTAATTGTTTTTTTTCACTGTTGCGCATCCATTAGATAATGACGCACCACGTTACTATTATGTGGTTCGATGCCGCCTCAAGTTTAACTTCATTAATATATTAATTAATTATGCCTCATTTCCATGATAGAATGAAAGAAAACTGTTTTTTATTCCATTTTTTTTTTTCGAAAAAACATCAACAAAATAGAGCTTATATAATATACATTAAAAGTGAAAAAAAAAACCAGCAAATTATATTAATATATATATTTATCTAATGAAATGAAGAAATAAATTTATATATGTTTGTCCATAATTAAATGTGATATTCAAACAGTATGGAGTTCCACTGGAAAATAACTACCATAGGGCGTATTGTTTGCCCAATTTTTTAACCGTTAAAGGGAGGACTTCAGTGGATCCTGCCTACCTTAATATTTTTAAAGATGAATCAAAATGGAGAATGGAGTGGGCTATGGATGGTGCATTTCCTTAGGGGACTGCAGTATTGATGAAGGATTCGGAAACCTTAGTTGGTTCAACACAGTTTTCCAAGCTGAGTTGGAAAGAATCCTTCAGGCAGTACGGGCCCTAAACAGCTTAGAAAAATATCAAAGCTACAAAGTGGTCATCCATGTGGATAGTATGGCAGCCATCGAAGCACTTTAAAAAAGCGAGGATTGTTTACTCAACAGCAGGAAAATATTTTAGAGGAAATAAACAAATCGAAAAGGGCAATTACTATTTCATGGATCAAAGGCCATGAAGATCACACCGGAAACGAATTTGTGGATGCTTTGGCCAAGATGGGTTGCAATATAACATTTCAATCTTGCTTAGAAGTACCACGAATAACTATCAAAGAAAAAATTAAAAAAGATGTTCGCTCACAATGGCTCAAAGAATGGCAGGCGATTCAAGTTGTCGACAGACGAAGTTTTTCTTCCCGGACCTTATCAATGGATGGAAGCTGCATACGCATACTAGAACATCAATAAAAAGTGTTTTGAGCTTTGTTTCGGGTCATATCCCTATGAAGAAGCATCTTAAGGAAATGGGGTTGACGGGAGACGATTCGTGTAGGCTCTGTGGAGAAGAAAAGGAGTCTCCACTGCACTTTGCGGAAATATGCGACGCTTTAGCTCGACATAGGAGGGACCTATTACAGGATCACGGGGGCGCTCGTTGGAGGAAGGACGATGTGCTTAAAATGATCCAAGTTCTTATAAGCACCTGTCGCTTCGAAGATGCTTTTGAATACGAAACTGGGAGAAAGCCCACGTGAATTTTTAACTATTGCCATCTCTTAAAGTTGTATTATAAGTATTTTGATATTTTTTTATTGTTATCAGTATTTTATTTATTTATGTTTTTTTTATTTATATGAAATTTTTATACTAATGATTCAAATATAGCTCGCCTTTGGGGTGTATGCATTACGGGTTGCTGGATAAAATTTCAGTTTCCGTGACCCTAAGAGGTTGCTCATAGCATATACTCTTGGGGTAAAAATAGAAAAAAATGTTTGTCCATGACAGAATTTTGCTCGTATCCGTTAAATAAGACTTATGTTTTTGGACATCACAGGCCAATTTCTGAACATCAGACATGTAAGATGTAACTTTAATCTTGACGCAGGACTGCAAGCTCTCATCTGTGAGGCGGGTGCGATATTTGGACTTAACACTCCAAATGCATAGGTCTTCATATTCTTATAGCTGTCGGGAAGAGTTTTTGGTTGTTTGGAGGCTTTCAACTTCACTCCATTTGTGACTTTGGGCAAAACTGGACCTTCTGGCGAGTTAAGTCTTCAAGTTCGGCTGTCAAGCGTTTGAGTTTGGACACCCATAGATCTTTGTCGACTATATCGGCAATTTCCATTTCAAGGCCAGCTTGATTTACTCCTGGAAATATGCTTAACAAGGAAAAATCACTCTCTAGGAGGTGACAGTGAAAGACAATGTCATTTTTTCTTTTCGAAAATCGGCAGTTTGCATTTCAACGATCACACCTTGTAAATAATCGCGGTTGATATCGGGATTGGCTTCTATGAATTTTCTGAGGGTGGGGAAGTGAGAGAGCGTGTCTCGCTGTATATCTCTGGCTAAGACAGTCAGCTTGCGTTTTTATTTATTTAATCTTGTGGAGTGGAAGTAGACTCCAGCTCGTTCAAGTCACACTCTCTTGTTCTTTTGCTATTCTCTGTCTCTGGGCTTCTAAGGAACCTTTTACTCTTCTTAGGCTCTAAAACAGATGTGGTTTTTCTTGTTGGGATATATTTTTTATTTCATATTTGAAATCAATTGCCGTCAAAAAATGGGTTATCCTTTGAAATGCCGTAACATTAGTTACTTTTCGACAAAAACTTTCAATGTTTTTCTATTTAAAATGTGGTGTAATTTGAAATTTAAATAATTAAGAAAAAAATTATAAAAAACATTCCATCGACCAGAGGCGGTGCCATTTTGCGTTGATGAAATGTGATTTTTATTTACTGCCACTATATTTCACATCATTCTTGTATTTTAAAAATTTAATATTATTATGTTACTTACCGAACTTATAAATATTTAATACAAAATATATGATTAATGCCAATTACATTCGATGTGGGCTTACAAATAGAGAAAATATGACTGTTGCTAAAATGGAATTGAAGAAGGAAGATTGGCATATTATTGCTTGATATTTGTAGAAACTATATTGCATTTATTTGTTGCTTGATAGAAACTATTTGATTAAATATATTGTATAGATTTATATATATAAGTATAAACAGTTGTAAAATCTTTATTTATCAATAGAATCACTCAACTAGGCCAAAAACTTAATGTAGCCGGAAGGACAAACTTAACACTAGAATGACGGGAGATCATTTGTGATCCCAATCACTATGTAATAACTTTACTTTTTAACTAATGCAACTGAAATTTTTGATGTTTTTGTCTTTTCTTACTTTATACGATATATACAGGGTGATTCACTTAAATTGAGACTCACATATTACAAACTACAATCTTTGTATTAAATTTTACACAAATAATTTTAAACAAAAATGATAGCACAATGTGTAATTTACAAAATGTATTTCATTAAACTTTCACATATCCTTCTTTGGCCTTCACTACAGCTTTGAACCTCCTCACGGTGGAGGCAACACAGGCAGGAATCTCTTCCTCAGACAAAGAGGCCAGGCCTGAATCAGCTTCTTCTTTAGAATCTCCACCGATGGCCAGGACTTGCTACACACCCTTGTCTCCAGAATGGACTATATTCCAAAGTCCATTGGGTTCAGATCTGGGTAGGAGGGAGGCCACAAGTCTTTGGACCAAAAGTCTGCAAACATATCAGTGCAGAAGCTTTGAACCAATTTGCTGGTATGGGATGGAGCTCCATCTTGTTGGAACAGTAAAAGAGCCGTAGGATACTCTCTTTGTACCCATGGGACGACCTCTTCTGAAAGAAGATGCAGGTATACCGCCTGGTCGATCTTCACGCCCTCCTCGACAAAGATAATTGGGGCCTTCTTCCCGTCCGACGTCACTCCCGCCCAGACCATGACTGAGGGTGGCTTTTGCCTTCTGAAGAGAGTCCTCAGCTGCACGGGGATGTCTTCCTTTTTTTCTAGATAAAACCCGGTCATTCTGACTGTTGTGGGTGGCCTGGACCGTGAAAATCTTTGTCTGAGGAAGAGATTCCTGCCTGTGTAACCTCCACCGTGAGGAGGTTCAAAGCTGTAGTGAGATCCAAAGGAGGATATGTGGAAATTTATTGAAATACATTTTGTAAATTACACATTGTGCTATCATTTTTGTTTAAAAATATTTGTGTAAAATTTAATACAAAGATTGTAGTTTGTAATATGTGAGTCTCAATTTAAGTGAATCACCCTGTATATATATGTGTAGATGATTGATTCATATTTGTGAGCAATAGAAACCCCCCCCCCCCCCCCCCCCCCCCCCCCCTAGACGGACTGGTGATATCATTTAAATACACATGTGAGCAGATTTAGATAGTCCCGAAAATACTGGAGAAATTGATAAATCTAATGTTTTATAAAAGGTAAAACTGTCAAAAAAATACTGAGCTCAACCATGGCTTTGGAACAATTATTCAAAACACCCATAAGTTTTTGGGCAATCGCAATAAATTGCCCCTTATTCATGTAAGCAACACATGGAGTGGATATACTCGACTAATTTATAGATTATATTCAGAAAAATGCCATATCACCATTTTTATGTTAGAAACGAGCATTCTAAGACAGTTCCTTTGACCAAGTAAAAACCGTATATGAGGTCATTTCTGGACCAACACATTAAAAAACATTGTCATGGTTAATATAAAATTTTGAAATTATGTTTTGGAAAATTGCAAATTTATATTTTGAATCCATGTTTTATAAATTTACGAACTAAAATGTCACACTTAGCAAAAAAATGGTGATTTAAAAAAGTAATAAAAACAAGAGAACATACGAATCTCAGAACAAAAAATGTCGAAACTGGATTCAATGAGCTTTAATCATATCAATGTGCATCATTATTAACATTTCAAAAAGTTGGCCCAAAATGTGTTCATCAGCCTAGTTTTTAAAATATATACCTTGCCATTAATACTAAAAAACATAACACATTGTGCATCATTGTTATGATAGGAAATAAAAGTTCTATGCAACAACCATTTGTCAGGTAATAAAGTTTTTTAAGCTCTATGTTTAATTATTGTCTTTCGGTTTTGTACCTATGAACAATCATTCGAATAAAATATTTTTCTTAAATAAATTAACATATAATGAATATTTGTGAAATGCTATCAATTTTTATTTAAACGATGTCCACTATTACTAATGTGACCTACCCGCTTCTCAATATATAACTGAGTATTCTTCCCCATGAAAATTAAAATTCGCGCTGTGTGTGTGTGTGGAATCGAGTATATATTTCCATGGGGCCACATTAGTTACATTAGTAAATAGTCCTAAAAATAAATAATAAAAACAATAAAATTATAAAAATAAAAAACAAATAAAAATAAATGCCCATGCAGAATGGATTATATGGGAACGCTGCGTCAAATGGCCCTAGCTGCGGTCCTGGCAGTGTGGAGGGTAGTGGCCGACCTCAAGGCCTTAGACAAGTTCACACTGATATTGCGTGGCATGCAAAAGTAGCTGTCTCCCTCAAAGTGGGTACGCCCTGGAGTCGTGGAACCTCATGGGCCTCATCGGGATGGGGAAGACAAAATCCCCAACTGGGTTCCTGGCACAGCCGGCCCCGTCGTTGGAGTAAAAGCATTTCCAGGCTCCATGGCCACCGCCTTGGTGGCCACCTCGTTGAGGGAGGGAAGGCCTGCTCTCCAAGGGAGATCCCCGATGTGGCTGTGATCCGTCTTTACATCCAACGATGCTCCTGGCGGCGTCATTTATGGCGAATTGCACAGCCTGTGAGCGGCATTGGCCCTTGCACTCACTATCGTTTCGTTAATAAATGATATGTAACGTTTGTCATCGTTAATTTATATTTATTTATCAAAAAATGATGTTTTTTGGGTTTTTTGCTATATATTCGATAGAATTGCATCCGACAGGATATAAATAAGCATTAAAAATAGTCACTCGAACCCTAGGATATTATCAATGAGGTAGACCAAAAATGTCCATTCCCTCTCAGGATTCGAACTTGTGCCTCAACATTGAGATTGAACACGGCAAAAGTACACAATTATCGCACTCCCTTTTTTTGTGCCTATATGGCTTGAGAGAATTGCAGTTCCGACAGGATATAACGTTTCAATATAGCATTAAAATTAGTCACTCGAACCTAGCATCTTAACAATGAGGTAGACCAAAAAATGCCCATCCCCTCTCAGGATTCGAACCTACGCCCTCAACATTGAGAGTTGAACACGCTTAAATCACACGGCTATGCAATCCCTTCGTTTTTTTAGAATCCTTCAAAGATGATGTAATAACAACTTTTCCCCTCAACAAAGATATAATTAATGTAATATACCAACGGAACAAGTAAAAATATTTTGTTTACAATCCCAATCATCCTTTATGATTTGTCAGCTCTCTCCTTACATTCTGAAATTGAAATCAATAAATACATCATGCACGTTGAGAAGTGATATAGAGGGAAGGGGGGTGGGGGCTGGGAGGTGTTTAGCCTTAAAACACCTCAGCCTTCCTTAAATTAAGGGGATAAAGGCATTATATACCACCTACCGATCATATTATTCATTGTTTCACATTATTTAATAAATACATAAGTAAATATTTATATAAATAGGACGAAATCCTATTCTACAAGGTCCTGTTAATCGTATCTGACATTTAATTTATATTAATATTCGTGAATATACACATACATAGGCGCAAAAGCAATTCTTGCTATGAGCAAGCTATTTATGCTCCATCTGGCGGGGTAATATTCAAACACACTTAAAACTATACGTACATAATATATATATTCAAATAATAATCGACTTCACACATTGCCCTAGTTGAAAAAAAAAATCCCATAAATATATCAGGCCCACACATTTCATTTTTTCTTCTTTCTTATTCTTCCCATAGCGTGTATGTATATAAAAACTATTACATTCAAGTTAAATCTCTTTTCTTACTCGGCGTTCGTACTTGAATGAAAATTACTACTATACGCTATTCAATTTCATAATAGTAAGTCTCAGATGTCCTCCTTCTCCTAAACAAAGACAGTTTCATTCACAAAATAAATATAAAAATATTATATTATTTTCTTGAGAAAAGAAAAAGATGAGAAAAAGATGATTAATGACTT
>CP045903.1:15898183-15924858 GCA_013387185.1 Caligus rogercresseyi | reverse complement strand
AAAGTTATTTAGTAAACTTATGTAGTAATTTTTTTTTTCGCCAGTCGATCGCCTTCTAATGTCTTAATGTCAATGCTATTTTCAAAAATTGCTGCTAATTGTAGCATGCTCACAAGGATTCCAATTTTATTTACATCCAAAATTCCAACGAAGATTCAAGTTTTGAAGTAGTCATTTTTATTGAAAATATCCCAAAAATGAACATTTTTGAAACTTTATTATCTCGTTTGATTTTGGATATACATAAAAAATATATATAACAGGGATGTTGACAAATCTATGTCTTAATCTTAACAATGTTAGTTGCAGGTTCGTTTAAACGCGGGATTTATTTCCTAGTGGTTCGATATAATTGTATCGACCTAGATATAAACAAACATTTAGTGAGTACAATAGTCTCATAAACTTAGAATTTTGTTCAATGACGGTTGAACAAAATATTTCTCTTGGGATGTTGAACAAACCTTAACACACTACTTCGCGTATTTTGATAATTGTGTTAGAAATTTTAAGAAAGTAATATTACAAATAAAAATTGTAGTTTTATACTCTAAAATACAAAACTTAAATCTACATCGATACTTGTATGCTGTATGTAAGTTATATGGAACTCTTAACTTTTTAGTTGTTTTTTGGTATTATTTGGACAAGTAGATTAAATGAAAACAGTATTGGAGTTTGTGTCCTTTTTAACGATTTCCAAAAAGAAGAATATCTGCTTTTACTTTAAGAAACTGCAATTTGAGTATATAATAAAGTATGCGATGTTTTATTTAATTTTAATAAAGAACTACCTTTTCTAATTATTTATAAGAACTAGATATCAAAATCTTATATCAAGTATTATATTTTGATTCAATATATATTTAAGGATTTCCCAATTTTTAAGTGTTATTTTACAATTATCCAAAATGTTAATAATGAATATAATAGAGAAAATATTACTGGAGGAAGAACGTCATAGTTAAAGTTATTTTTAATTAATAATATTTTAAGTAATAATTATAATGCTTAACGTTAGTTTAAAGCATAATTATCCTAACAATTGAGGTTTTGAATAAGTAGTAGAAGACAGTTTTGTAAATTGTTGTATAACGAATCCATTTTTTCCCCTATAAGTTAAATGCTTAAGTGATATTAGTTAAGATATTATATCATCAAACTATACAACCAAAAAAAATTATCCTTTAAATGGAAGAAATGAACATGCGCCCTCATATAAAGAGTGAACACACTTATGCCTGGCAAACCCGCACCATCATAAATACTAATAATCTCAAAAAGATACTTTAGTTTTTAATCTATATATATATATTTAAAAGATATTGTTTAATTCAGTTACTTATTATTTACATTATGCTATATACCTTTGCATTTCACATATGAAGGAAAGTATTTCTGTGATTTTGAGTTTTCTATATACATTGCAAATATTTATAAAGGAATCCAAAAAATGTATTTGTCTATGTGGATGTATATGGTTTCTATTACAATATTTGATTTGGCAAATTGGACAGAAGGCTTTTTAGGATCAAAATGTGAAAATCCCTATGACTATGTATGTACACGGCTTTGCAAACAGAATATATTTAATACTCCAGAAAAATATGTTGTTTCAAAATGTATGTATAAAAAGTTTGACATATTCATTTATTGAAAGATATATATATATATATTCGGGATGCAAAAAAGTTAATCGACTAACGATTACTAATCTCTATGATTGAAAGTCGACAAATTAGAAAAAAATATATTTAGACAATTATAACCCATGATGTCAAAGATTTTTCCTATAAAAATAAAGATTCACTTACCCACCCCGAATCCACAAGATAAACTGGTTTCTTAATCGTGGCGCTGTTAACGATCAATCGATTAAAAGTCGACTAAATGAAACAACTAACGATTAATCTATAATCGATAACTTGCATCCCTATATATATATATATATATATATATTATATATATATAATATATATATAATTGATCATAACATAAAATAGTTTTAGAGGATTTTCTAAGAAATAAATAATTTACGGTTTTCATTATCATACTCAACTAAAATACTTTGATAATTTAAATCAAAGGTCTCAAAATTAATTCATAAGTTTATGATTTAATTATTAAGTTTGGTTTTAATGGCCATAAATCTGTCTTTATTAAACAAATGTATAAAGAATAGAACCTCTATTAATACATAACTTGAATAGTTAGTTTCAAAGGATATAATGGATGATGGATATTCAGAATAAATATTTTGGATACTTTTAGACTTGATATAAGTAAAGAACCATTATATTTAAACCATCATTATTAAAGAAAGTCATTGCAATCTCTAACTGAAAATATTTTGTTGTTTTTTGGACCTTTTTTAGTTTTTCCTTTCCATAATTACACTCTGAATGTGTCGCCTGATAAAAAAGTTGTAGATATTAAAACCTATCGAAGTACGAAAATAACTACCAAGTATTTGTATTATTCCTCTTCACAAACATCCCCTATTTTCCAAGGAAGAGTTATTTTACCTTTCTTAATGTTATATACACTTAATGCAAACATCTATTTGTTCCGTTATTCAAATAGCAAGTTTGTTTGTTTGTTTTGTTGATGCTTTAGTTATCCTCTTGTCGATCCAAGTTGTTGTATTTTGTTCTTATACATTCTGTTTGATGTATGGAAAGGTTTTTCATAGAAACCGTCAGATGGAAACCTTTAAAAGAGCATTTCTTTACTTTTATCTTTTTTTTCTTTTATTGGGAAAGTATAGAATAATTTATACCTGCATATATAATTAAAATATTTAAAAAAGTCTTTATTGAATTAACGATAAGTTATTACTCTCCTCTACAAAACATGAGTATCTTTTTTTAAATATTGATTTAGTTGATATAAAATATATATTTTTATATAATGAAAAATTATTTGACAAATATTAATTATATTTCATAACTCGTATTATAAACTTATTATACATTCTTGCGAATAAATGGGACATGGAAAAGTATTTTCGCGAAATTTTAAACTGAGTGGTAACAGTTCTATCATAGTTTTTAAGGGATTCTTTCGTTTCTCTTATAGTTGAGATACTTAAGTTCATTAAATGGCAATCAATGAAGATGACGTCATATATTGAATTAATGTTTTTAAGTTTTCGAGCAATAGTGAACTGTTCAGGGTTGGTATATAAACGGCAGTTTGGATCAGTAGAAAGCCGACGGTCGAGTGACACTTATTGAAATCCCAATTACCCTTAATTAGCTACTATTTCATTCAAACATATAAGTGAGTTGACATCAAAGTACAAGTTATAATATGGAAAAATATATGAATAATGCCAGACAAATGGACATATCAATAAATGTAGAGTTCAATGAAGTAGCATGGAATTTGTTTAGAAAAGCAGATGACAGCTCGTGTAAAAGTCAACTCATGATACTGTTTAAAAAACTGAAATTAATGCCTTCTTTCGGAATCAAACTTTGTCAATACCAATAGTTTTTATATCGTTCTATGTTTTTTTTTTTACAATAAAGGAGTAAATAAATATACAAACACTAAAGCCAATGTAGTCATAAAATAAAAAACTTACAGTATGCCCATAACCATTCATAAATAAAACATTATATCAATACCGATAGTCTGAAAACCATACAATATGAGCCGATTCATAGTCCACACCGATAAGTTGTTATAACTTTACTTCTAGTCCTAATCCTTAGATCTTTTTGTTTATACATACTCTTATATATCTGTAAGGCTTGGTAGAATAGCAACCATTTTTTTAATATACAAAAACTTTCCCCTCCCTCGGAAGATGAACCTGCACCATCAACAAAAACACTTGAACAAGCTCCACTGCGCTAAAACATTCTTATAATGCATTCATTTATTTTCTAGACTTAAAAAAAGTCACTTATTTTTAATGTCTTTTGTATTTACTGCCTAATCGTCAACCACTGCTGGTAGATAAGGCTTGATGAGTGGAAGGCATCAGAAGGACTAGGAATATTATTCAAGAAGACCGATATACTCTTAGAGATTGTTGTATACGTACTTTTTTCATTATATATATATATATAATATTTACATGTTTTTGTGTTTTCTTGGCCGCAGGGGCTTATAATTCAGTATGTAGTATTGAAAAATAACTATCACGAATCCATAACAGTAAGTATCAAATATCAAAAGGGGTAACGTTAGAACTGTATAACATTAATTATATTAGTAAAAAAAACAGACAGCAATGGGTTTTAAATAAATTATTTGAGTTTCACACACATATATATATATTTCTTGAAGAACTTTAAATGCAGGGAAGCGATGGACATCAATGAAGAGAGGTTGGCATTTTTATTGTTCTTTTTATAAATAACGTTGTGAACTTTTGTTAAAACCGCCTCACATCTTGGATTGCACGAGAAGGTGATGAAGTCTTCCTCTGATGGATTTTCATTGAAGTGATCCATGGTAATATCTTGAACGGCCCGATATGTTTCAATTAAAGACAAGCATTTCCACAGTAAATGATCAGTAGTTTATATTATGTTCTTGCAAAAGAAACAGTTTCTACGGTCATCTTTGAAAAATTTGCTGGCAACTTCCAGTGAAAATATTTACATGTTTTTAAAATATTTAAAAAACAAATTATGGGATTATTTATATATTATTTTAATCATATATAATTCATTGTTGATATATAATTGCAAGTGACATTGGCGACGAAATACACAAATCAATTGACAACGTACATTCATCATTGTATGGTGTTCTCTTGTGTGTATCCTATTTACTACGCCTTTTATACCCAACGATGTCATTATAAAATAAAATATAAAAATGATAAAAACATTTCGTGACAAGCCTCCTATATAGCTATTTTCTTTAGTAGTATTCTGCTTCAGAGAAATGAAGTTTATTTTCAAAAGAAAAGTTTAGTAAATTATACTCAATGTTTTTTTTCTTTAAGAAAAATAAAATTCCTTGGCACTCATAGTTAAACAGATTCACATTACTGTAATGACGATTCCCCTAGTATTTGTATATTTTTTACGAGTAAACTTAGCTGGTCCTGGCTATTTTTTACGTTTTAGGTACTTGATGAAGTTTAAAATATTAATTTCTTTAAAAGGGCTCTATCATCTTTGTGAAAATAATTTCATACTTTTTCATATACGACTAGATATTATAATTCTGTACGTTTAGCAAAATATCTTTCAAATGAATGTATGAAGTAAATAATTGCAATTATAATTTATAGAAGTTTCGGTTAGAAAGTTGTTCTGTTCAATTTCAATTATTTAAAGTAGATTAGTATATTATTATAAATTTATTCACTTATGAGAAAGGAACTTTGCAAAATATTCTTTTTTTTGGAACATAATTACAATGTGCTTTCAATTGATGCCTCATTTTGTTCGTAACGTTCTTTTTTTTATTACGATTTTGGTCTATCATAAAATAAGGGAAACTATTTTTTACAAGGCCTTTATTTAAAATTGTATTACGTGAAATACAATTATAAAAAAAGTACAAAAGAATTGCGTAAAAATACATAAATAAACATAGTTTAAAATTAATCTACTTAAAAAGACCAAAACTCTTATAAACAGAAATCATATTCAAAATATAAACAAGACTATAAATAACAAATCACAAGGAGTTATAAAAACGGAGATATTTAAGGACTATATTCTTCAGCAGAGGGAAGTGACGGCTCGAAGAGAATAACTATTTTCTAATCAAACAAATTATTGCAGTTTTTATTTCCTTTAATAACTATTGTATAATTGTCAAATAAATTACTTTCTATCAAATATTCTGAAAAATGGTTTTTATGTCGACAACCATGCAGCTATTATATCATTACGCTTAGTGTTATAAGTTCTCTTATAGTGAAAAATTATGTTCATGTTTTGAATGTATCTGGATATGTAAACACTGTGAAGCTTAATTGGGTTATGGCCGTCGTAGGTGTGTTAGGAAATGAGAAAGCTGACCGGCTTACAAAAGCTGGTTCAATATTGAATCTTAAAAAAATCATTATTATTCCAGATTATTTTATGTCTGACCCGGCGAGGAAGAGCCTGAATGGGCCTTTCGATGAACTCAGGACAGCTCCTGTAGACAAAATAAACAATGGCTCTATAAGACAGGCCCTAATACGCTGAGACGATCGATGAAGCTTAGTGATGAGTCTCTAAGTATTCAGATTAGACTGTTCAAGCACTTTTCTTTTAAAACATTCATATATATGATTTTCTGACTCTTCAAGGCTTAAATAATAGACATGATCTTTTTATATTTGGGCACCTTGAATGCCTGCCGCATGGGCCGTTTAGGGCAGCGCCAATGAAAGTCGAGTTTAGGATGATTAAATCGTCAAAATGAGATTTGTAGAAAACTTATTATTCAAAATGGATTTGACAAATAAAGCATATTATATTATAAAAATCAACTTGTTATTTAAAATTTCAAGTTTATTTAGTAACAGACTCCATATTTAGATACGTATGTTGTTAGGGAGCTATGTATGTACGTCGTATTAAATATATTTCAACATTAGAAAGGAAGAAAATAAATCAAAGCAAAGTTTACCAAGTTTTCTTAAAATAATATTAATTATATAAAAATGTGCTAAACTATATGTGATACCCAACAATATGCGCAGTCTAAATTACTAATAACGTACATTCGGATCAAAGACTCTACCTCAATTAGTAGTTCTCTTGGATCCAAACAAACAAAAAAGTAAGAACTTCTAAAATTGCTATTTTCTCTATTGGTTACTTAAGAAGAGTATATGATACTCACCTTTTCCGTCAAATATTATTAATAATAATTTATTTATGGGTTGAGCAATCATTGTGATTGTCCTTGTTACTTCACCTCTAAAATATCTAGGAAGAAATTTATATTAAAAAATAGAATCATTATTTCGTGGATTTTAATAAAGATAAAATATTGCAATCAATAAGCAAAAATGAGATGTATATCGTCTAAAATATTCATTGAACTAACGACAAAACACTACTTTTACATTATATTTATAATTTTTGTACATTTAGCAAATTTTAAAGTAGGGGGATGGATATAGTTTTGTGCATTATTAGAATATTTGCATAAATAAATTACCATGAAGTCAATCCCTATTGTAAATTTTAGAGCTTAGTGTCAGTCAGTGCAAATCTTCGATTTGACATACATGCCTTTTTTATTATATTGAAGTTGTAAATACATTAAAAAATATTACATATTTTTTGCATATTTTCTCATCCATAAAATCAGTTTGACTTTCACCCTTCAACTCTATAGCTAATTATATTTTTATTATATATCTTCTTGACTGCATATCTTTTTAACATGTTTCGGGTCTTATTAAGACCTTTTACAATTATACGTAGTATACTCGTATTTACAATTAATTGATATGAAAAAACATATGAAACTTTTGGAAGAAAGAACATATTAAGACGAGAGTTTTTTAAATTTTAGTTCTATCAGAACTTTTATTCATGTACGTATAGGCTATAGGGAATATAGAGTGCTGAAGTCACGTATGGTAGCGATGAATATTGGAGTATTTGTTCACTCTCCACTCCTGGAGATCATCGTCAAACAGAAGGCCAAGTACAAAAATGTTGAGCACTTTTTTGAATGTTGCAAAAAGTAAAAATATATATTTTTGTAATCATGTTATTAATGTTCGTTCCTTTATGTTTTTACGCAACTGCTATATTTATATTTTTATTTATTTTCTATCGTATTGTCTTATGTGTATTCTATGTACACTGTTTGTTGATGACGACAAATAGAAAGTCTTAACCGAATTTTTGTTTGAAATGTCTTGTAAAAGTGCAATAACAATGTCTTAAATTAGTTTTTTTAATTATCTTACCATTTGCTTTTCTGCAAAGCGGTCCAATCCAATGGCCGTCTTGACAAGAGAGCTTGCATCTCTGTAGATCCTTTGGAAAAGGTCCAACCGTACTTCAAATTCAACGTCCCTCACAAGAGCCCGCTCTTGTCCGAGGATGCCCACTCCGAGGCTGAGGGCAGGGAGCCGTTAATGGTCACGTTGGGCGCTGGGCAAGGCCGAGTGGCCTCGGGAGTCCTGGTGGAGGTCTCCCGACGCTCAAAGAGGGAGTCTTCCTCTCCGTCAATGACATCGAATCCAAAGTAAGATGAGGACGAGGAGTCGTTGATTGCATTGGCTGAGGAGTCAAGAAAGGGATCGTCGGCCAAGGAGGAAGATAAATCCTCATCTGTATATTGCAAAAAAAATGAATTGTTATTAAAATTACGCACAAATAATTACTTAAACTTCATTATCTATATAAATTGGTAATTATTTAAAAAAAAATGTAAAAGAGACGCTAAAATATATAAATTAAATACTTTATCTTATATATAATACATCTTGTTTTCATTTGTTGCGACTGCATAATGCTACGCACCAAGCATTTTTTCAAGAAACTGTACTCTCTATTACATCTATGATCTCTGTAAATCAATCCCGTTTTTTAAATATGATAAACGAAATACAGTCAGATTTGTCTATAGTGAAGAGTGAAGAGAAACCCAAATAGCAGTCGCTATATACAGGTGCTTGCTATTTACAATTTTATATATAGAAATATTTTTATGCAGGATTGACTGTATATATATATATATATATATATTTAACATTTCATCAGCATTGACTGCAAGATAAACCAATTATCAAAAGTCAAGACATAATATTTTTTTTATTAAGAAGATGCAAGTTATTGTTCCCCCAACCGGCATTATACACAATTAAAATTATTAATAAATCTATGTTTAGCTAAGAAAAAGAAATAACTGGCGCAAATTCTACAAAATTATTTTTATTTAATGTGATACATTTTGATGTCTTTCTGAAGTATTAAAAGATAAATGAAAATTGGTTTTAGATATTGTAAAGGGTACATCAAATATATGACAATTATTTGCAACTTATATTTTTGATAAATCTATACATAGTATGTATGTTTAAAAATGTTTGTCCTAGACATATGCAATAGCAAAATAGTGATAATAATGTTTAAAAGGAATTATTCATATTATGAAAATGAATTATTTTTTAAATTGTCTGGGATGCTAAAAATTGTATTTTCAGAAAACGTATGGATATTTTTCAATATTGTAAATGAAATTATTTATTAAAGTATATCATGATGTTCACCTCTTATATATAATAAACATTTGATATATATTATATTTTCGAATAGTTTTTCATAAGGAGATTCAAGATAGCAATTTTTTTGTCCTATAAATACTTCCATTAATGATATTTGGGCGAATGCTAAGGGCATTTTTAGTTTTCTTAAAAACGAAGTAATTTTATAAATTTTAAATAGTTTGAAAAAAGTTATTCAAAGGCTGCAGATCAAATTACAAAAAAGCAAAGTTGAAATTTAATTGGAGAAAAAATCAAAGTAAAGGAACCCTTTGAACCTCAAAGAAAGATTTGAAGTACCTTATATATAGGAAGACGATTATTTTTTTAAAGTCGAAGAACGCACACCAAACAATAGCTTATATTAAGTCACCAGGATTGCTCTTCACATTGTATTTCTTAATACAAAGTTATGTTGTTTATATCACGACAAACATACAGTTTGTAATATGTGCACATACAAAGACAACAAAAATATTTAATTAGAATATATAAATAAAAAAAACCAAATTAATATTTTTGGAAAACTCAATCTCAACAAAGACTATGAGTTAAGATACTAATGTAAAAATATTTTTGTCTTGGAAAAAATCGAAACATTTATAACAACAATAATATATCCCTTTTGTTATGCATTCTATTGAACTGCTCCTATATATTAAAAAAAGTATATAAATAAATATTACATTTAAAATTATACCATATTAACAAAATAAATGTCCATATTATATTTGTTAAAAATATATTTTTTTAATGTGGCAAATTTTATTTACATAATACTATAGGAGTGAATATGAATTAAAATTCATTAACTCATTCACATTTTAAAGTCTTAGGGTATGAAAAAATAACATTATCATAACGTTGTTATTTTCTGTTAAAAAACGCTATTAAAGAGTGCCACAAGTGTATAGGACTCGTTAATTGAACAAGTGAAAATTAAGTGTATCTTGAAGCCAGTACCTTGGAATAAGAATGTTTGAACACAAAACTCCTCAGAACAAGTGATGGACGAAAAATAAAAACCAAGATAATTTTATATGATAAATTGGCCAAACTTTTGATCAAATTAAACGTTATTTTAATATGTAATACCAAGTTAATGTACAAGGACGGCAATTGAAGGAGTCTGCAATCAATCGATTTATTTTAGATTTTGCAAAGTCATATTCATTTGATAAAGAAAATATTTATATATATATATTCTGTTCATGTTAAGTCCGGAATTTAATCACGAAACCTGGCCATGTCGATATACCCCTGATTTATGGAATGAAATAAATTTTACTTGAGTCTTTGTCATTCCGTTTTATGAGAAACTATTTTTGTCCAAACTCTCTTAATCTACTGCATTGCATGTGACAGCTCCGAGGAATTCAAGGGATTTCCTATATATATATATATATATATATAATATATATTATATAGAGTGAATATTACTTTATGTTTTTGATTTGAGAGTCGGTCATCCACTAAGATTTTACCTATGTGTTAGTTAAGAATTTATTGCTGTCTACCATAGTACCTACAACATATTACATTATAATTGATAAAGCAAATACATACCTACAGCAAAGAACACGACCACATAAAGGGGTATATTGCTACAACAACATACGGATATTGAGCATTACATTATAGAACTTATTTTATAATCTACTTATAAGTCAATTAATTAAAGTTAGAACAATAATTCGTTGCATCTTTATTTTAAGCAAGGATCATTTATAATACGAGATCTTCATCCTCTCTTGCATGACTTTGATCTTCTCATATGAAAGCGAAGGCATCTGTTGATTAGGTGGTCAGCGGTTTTGGACCCTACCTGCAATATTACAAAGGCATTTGTGTTTTCCATTTGCTCAGATGGGCCATAAATTTTCCATGGCCTGTGTGCTTGAAAAAGTAATTTCATGTTGACGTGAAAGTTAGACACTTTTGGTTTGGAATATTCAAACAACTATGAGTATTTTCATTCCAAGATCCTTTTTGTATCTGTTTCACCAAACTTCATAGAAGAAGCCATCTATCACTTTCTTTATGTAGCTTGGTGGTGTGCCCAACACATAGTCATTTTACTTTGATTTCCTTTCCTTTGCGCGGTTAGTCCGCAAATTCGTTGCCTGAGATGTCTGAATGGCCCTTACACCAATCAAGATGTATATAAGTTTGGATTTTGCGTTGTTTAATACTTTTTTGCATTGCTTAACTTTGGCACTTTTTGTAAAGGGGTTTAAATAAGCAGCAATCGGCCGATTGAGAACTGACCGAATAATCACGTTCTAGATGGCTTGTCTTGTTCAGTAAAGCTTTTACAGTAATTGTGTGATGGCAATTATCTCAGCTTGAAAACTGAATGCTTTCCTTATTAAGAGCTTATATGATTGATAAAAGGATTATCACCTCTAGTGATTGCCCAATCATCAGCTCCTGTGTTGTCTTTATCGTCTTTTGATACGATCTGTGTAATAATAGTGTCAGAGTTTTCAACATGAGAGTTATCAACCAGATACATTGCCTGTAATGTAGTCCTCTATTTCATTCCAATGAAGTCGATGGAGTATTTTTGATCACTAACGAAACGATGTACCTTTGTGTACAGAGATAATCTTTTAGAGTTTGAACAAAATCGCATAAAGTAAGGGTACTCCTCAACAAGTTTTGTTGATTCCTTAAGAGGTGATCTACTCATTTCACTCTGTAGCATGGTACTTGAGGAAATGAGAGGGAATTGAATGGCGATACAAAAATTACATAGTTTATTACAGAGAGGTGCCTACTATACACAGGTTTTTAATAGCATTTAGTTTTTCAACGTTTAATTTTGCTGTTGTCATGTGACCGCTATTGACAAGTGGCTGCTAAAAAAGGAAAGGATAAAATCCCTTCTCTCAAGAGTTATTTTAATGACCACCATGATGAATGGAAGGGTGCTTTCCGTCCATTGTGTCCTTCACTTCTTTTTTTATCCCATTGACTACTTTCAATATAAAAGAAATGACTTAAGCCCATGATTCTTCTTTAGGCAATATTATGCTTACAATACATAATAATATAAAAGCATGGAAAAGGGCAACTAAGAATATCTTGACCCAAATAGATTCCAGGGATTTATTATAAGTATAATTATATTAATGCATATCATATGATGAAATTATAATATAAAATGGACAATACAACAACAACTTTGTTATTTATTCCATTACCATGGCGATATTTGGATGTTGGGCAATTTCCCCCTTTATTTACTCCATATTTAGACTTTGACTGCTCAAGGGATAATTATTCTTTGTTTCATCATTGATCTTCCCTCCTTTTACTCAGTCTATTGTGTATCCATTGGTCAATATTGTATTATATCACAACTGATGAGTGTAACATTACTTGAGTAAACGTATAATACATAATTAAACTATCAGGAGCACAGCCAATAATAATATGGTTTTACTAACATAATGTGTTTAACATAACTTAATGTTGACAATAAGCGTTGTCCCGATCACGTTTTTGGCTCCTGATCCCATTCCAATCATTTGAATTCGAGTATCGGCCGATCCAATACTTCCAAATCTAATCGCTTTTTTTGCAGCTGAAACAATTTTGATCATTTCTTATCCTTTATCTTATCAGATACATTTTTTGCAATGCCTTAAGAAAAAAAATTGGTACTAAAACTCAATTAAAATGTAACAAGTTTCGTTTTTTAATTATCCATTCACCCCAAACTCTTTTCTAAACAACATCGTCACTTTCAGAATGACGAACGACAATTTTTCGCGAACGTCAACAAGTCTGATATATATATATATATATATACATCATTACTTTTCTTCTACACTTAATATACTTACGAAGAATTGTATTTAAAAATGGTACCCTTCATAAAGTGATTGCTTCAAAAAAAAAACCTCAAAACTTAAAGAATCTAGATGTGCCACAGAAAAAGTAAGGCCAGATTTGGATTCAAAAGGTTGAAATGTCTTCCTTAGTTTCTTTTCGTTGAGGCTATTGGAAAGTCATGGATCCTTCACAATGAGACTGGGAGGAGGTCTTGAAGTCTCATAATTTAGTCTGTTACGATGTAAGACATACTTAACCACCCTTAGAATTAGACGATGTAAGAATGCATGGGAAATATTGTGCAATAAAACCCATAATTCATGCAAGGAAGCTGAAATTTGATGATTTGTCCTGAAATTTGTAATTGTGTCGTAAATTTTGCACCATAGGCAATACTACTCAATGACTTTAGTAATCTTTTCTTCCAGGACAGAGGTAGACCCAGCTAACTTTAAAATCTTTAAGATATTGATATCGCTCAATCATATGCTTGTCTATAAAGTCGTGAGTCTCTACGTATTCAAATACACATAATATCTGGTCATAACTTTGATATTATCAATAATTGTCGACCAAATATTAAAGAGAATGAGGGCTCAAATATACTTTAACCAACAACCTACTGAGCTAAAGCAGAACCCAGCCATTCTGAAGAATTGTAACATTGGTCACTACCGAGGTAGAATGATTAAATGACATGGTTAAAGTGGTGTGCTAGGGAATGGGCTAAGATCGTGTATTCGATTCCGCCTTGGATTCAAGACTCGACTTCAATTTATTCTCTTGGATCCTACCCTCAAACAAATTTTTAAAACCACAGCCTTGAACGATGAATACCAATTAAGAGCGTTCAAGTGGAAAGCAGAACCTTCTTATGTCAAAACTTGACCTATTTCAGTCATGCACTAAAAAAATCTTGGTTAAGAACCGTTCTCTCGAGAACCAAAGGATATTTTATTTAGTGATCAGAGATTTGAAAACATATAAATATATACTTTTATACGCTCAAAATGACAAGAACTATATATATACAAATAAACACTAGAGTAACACAATTGCCAACAACTTCGATAATCAACACTCCATTCTTTTAAAAAATGTCGAAATAAAACTTTAAAGTAATACTCAATGTCAGTGTAACAATGCTATATTTCATTATTGCCGATTACAAAAGCCTTTTCTCTGACATAAATCATTTTTGTATGATAGATTTTATCAATGGGAGGAAGACGTAACATAATCCTAGTTACTCTCATTATATTTCATTGTAATTTCCTTGATACTGATTTCATTACATTAAATGTTGTATCAGACATAAAAATATGAAAGGAAATGTATTTTGAGAATACTTTTCATGTTGATGATGGCTATATATGCCTATATGAAGGCTGGTTCTTAAAGGCTGAAAACACTAAAAATAAATATAACTTTTTTTTGTACACAACGGTACAACTATTCTATTTCAATTTTACATCCATCTTGTAAAGAAATTACACAGTTATTTTAGTTTACATATTAAATACTACATTCTTTAGAATAGGTTCGATGTCGGAAGGAAGTACTGTTTTGGAGCTTCTAATTAATAGAACATGAGCTACAATCTAGAGGCGATCAGGTTTATTTCTTCCTGATGTGGGCCTACATACATGAAAACGAAATATTTCGTCTTGAAGCAAACACTGTATCTGTCAAAGAAAATTACTTTACACTAAAAATAAAAATAACTTTGATGAAGTAACTCTGATTCTAAATTAGTTCGGGTAATTTTACAGCATATATGTATATATATATATATATATATATATATATATGGTAGTTTTTGAAACATATTAATAGTCATATTTTAAAGTTAGTAACAAAATTTTCTTCCGCTACCTACAAAGTTTTGACAGATGTGACGTTCTCTGCTGTACCCCCAAAAAGTTTATAAAAGTAACTGACATGTATTATTATTCCAGAAAAATTAAATAAGGTGACAAGGTCCCCACACAAATCAAAAGTTAATACATCAATACAGAAAGGCCAAAATCTGTCATATTGTGCTGACATCTTATTTTTGTACATCTCATCAAACAAAAGTATTTTTCAAGAATAATAAGATAGTTTTTTAACTCAGAATTTACCATTTTAGTGCTAGCAATACTTTTCTTTCCTCTTTCTCTCCTAAAGGAAGTTTTATTTTCTTGACATTCGAATGTTTAAATATTACTTACACGGAAATGGAATTAATAATTTATATAGGAAGCAAAACTAATATTCTTATTTTTTTTAGAACGTGAAAAACATAGTTTTTGGAGTATAAAAAGGAAGCAAGGCTTGGATCATATATTTTGATGTGTGTCATTGAGAATACAAGGTAATAAAGGATAAAATTGAGAAAGAGATTGTACGCCATGAGTTAATTCTTCCTGGAATGTTTTTTGTTAAGTTTATTTTAGGAATACATAATGTTTATTGATTTATTTATTTTCAGGCAAAAGTTGTAATTTATTATATAATAAAAATTGTGAAAAATATCGAGCATTTTCATTCGTGAAAAAATAACGAAAAGGAATAGTGATAAATGACACATGAATTTATTTTATCCTTAACGCGTGCATGCGTCTGTAAGAGAAGTTCTCGCTCAGAACATCATAGCTAAAGCTTTAAAGTAAGTAGCGCATCTGGGCAGGTAGCCTGGAAATATTTTCATTGAGTCTCTTTTTTCTTTTTGTTCAGCAGATGTCACTTTGGCATTTAAAAAATATGACGTCATACCGGCTTTTTTCGATCTCATTCATCAAATCCATTTAAATAATTGCATTCACTACTACTATTACAACGATAATTAATATTTCAGTGCATTAGGCAGCTGTACTATGATTTTACTTCGATGTTCTACATATAATCTAGGAGGTGAGGTTTCATGTAGAGTATCGAGCGCAAAGTTCCGCGGAGCAATAAAATAATAGACATGACAATGTTATTGAAACAATTGTTTAAGTCTACGTCACTAATACGTCACAAGGGTACTTGATATATCTCAAAATTCCTACATACTTATTTACTTAGCTGCATCAACATCAACGCCTCTAGCGGATAAATAAAACGAAAGGAAGCCAAGAAATAATCAAAAATAAGGACAAAAAACTCTTGATGCGCCACTTTCCTTTAAAGCTTTAATCATAGCTAGAGATAGAAAGAAGTTGGAGTTTTTTGAAACGTGATTGGTTGAAAGAAAACGAGAAAGAATAATAAACAATTGGCAGTATGACAAGCAAATAAACAATAAGAAAGCATATCCATAATAAAATTTTATTTATGATATATTTCCTATGTATAAAGAAAAAAACGATTTTTTTGGCTCAATATCTCCTTATTAATTGTGGCGCATGTTTTGTATGCAAGCAAAAGGGATCTGAGTGTATAAAGACTAGATAATGGGCATCTCAATTGGACTACTTGCTCTCAATGCCCGGTTTTCGGAATGTTTTCTATCGCTTGGGACCTCTAAAAATATAATATTGAACTATCTGTTGCTGTATGTAAATAAAGAATATAAATATCCTATATTAAGAAAAACGTAGGTCAAGAGGTTTAGTCGTACTTAATTATATGAAAGTTCCGAAGGAGTTTGGAATCCTATAAGAATGAATCTTCTAGTGGGGAGGAGATTCCTCCCCAAACTTTGTATGTGGATACATAAAAAGGTAAAAATTATTGTAAAAAAATAATCAAAGGAAGGGGTGCAATCGAAGCGACCGACTGTTCAGAGAGCTTTGTAATTAGAATACAGAAATTAGATCCTCGTTCTTTTCAAGGAATCCATACGTGAACAGGAGCTCCCTCAGTTTTGAAACTAATCTTAAGAAAATGAATAGATATTGGTAGAAAAGAGTATTTTAGCCCCATACGCTCTCTTCTTTATAATGGTAGCTCTACTTTTGTATTTGATGACCTCTAAGGTAATCATATAGTTTTAGGGGAAAGCTGTAGACAAGGATGCCCAGTGTCACCATCTTATTTATCGCTTCGATGGAACACTTAAGCACATGGATTAAACGTAAATACGTTGGTTTCGGAGTACAAATGAAATATATGAAGCACATCACTTTGATATGCCCTTATTGTTGCTAGGTCTTTTAGTAGGTAGTCTAATTTTAAACTATAATGTTTATTTATGTATAATTTTTATACACAATTCTACTACCCTTTTTACTTTGTATCTCTTGTTTAAATAGAGACTTACAAATAAATAAAATAAACACATAATTGCAAGGGAATTCGGAGGACCAGCTCATTAGGAGAACGAAGATTTTACTTGCTTTTTAGAGAAAATCAAGAACAGCTGGACTGGATGTCAAGGTGGAGAAGACTTACTTCTTCCTATGGGAATTTTGCATCCTATTCCTCCTATGATTATATGGGGTACAAGGTTTGTTTGTTTGTTTAGCTCCTAGATTGGACCCACCTCACCGGAACTTAATCCGGTATCAGCCGGTAGTGATACTCTCTAGGAGCTGTCTTTATTATTAAATATTCATTCATATATTTTTAAGTATTTAAATGATTAAAAAGGAAGAGGGATAAGCGTTGCTCCCCGATCTCTCCCAAGTGCTCTCATTTTTTGCCTTAATGGCGGACAGCCAAAAATGAGATGATGGGGTACAAGGTTATTGGCTCGGCTAATATTTTAGACATGGAGTGGGAAATAAATTACTCTTCAACTTTAAATTTTTATGGCCAAAATAGTCAATATGTAAATCATTTTAGATCAGAAGATGTTGTTGTATATAAAAACGACCTATACAATACAAAATTGATCTATCAAGTTATTTATAACTCTACTGCAATTCCATCAGTTGAAAAATTTATAGAAGAAACATATACGTAGTTTGACTAAAAAATATATCTACCTTGAAAATAATAAAAATATCAGCTTGATGGATATCGGAGTCTGCTACATTTTTTTACCTACATCCTGACGTAGAATGGTACAACTATTTTAGTGGCGCTGTTATTTTTAAACTAATCATGTTTGGCATTGACCCTCTAATTTCGCAATTGCTCTATATTCGAAGAAATGAGCAACTATGCAGAGGTAATTTGAAAAGCTCTTTCCATATTTGACTCTAAGGGCATTACGGATATGTTTTGTCAAAATCTAGAACAAATCCATTTTTAAAGGACTTAAAGAAACGCCTGAGAAATTGGACAAATATTGCGCTAAAAAAACTGCCTAGTGATCGGTGATTTGAATAATCTATCAATATTCAAAACTGTACGACTTTATTTTCCTTTTTAAGTGAGATAGACACATATTAACTCATCCGTACCATTTCTAACTCCTTGTCAAAGGTCTTCGCTCAGAAAAAAGCAGATGACATCGTCAAATCTCATTATCCTAATTGGGTTTGTCTGAAGGATGGAAGGAAAAAGTAAGGATGTCACTTGTGGGATTTAATGAGACATGATAATTAATCACAAATTTCTGTTAATCTATTCAGATTTACGTGGCTCTGCAAAGATTTCTGATACATGAAAGTTGATATTAAAGCGGCTTATTTGATTGTCCGATTATAAGGATAATAATAAAAATTATCGCTATGAATTCAAAGGTTATCACAAACATCGTGGAGGAAAAATGAAGGACATTGTTATTTTTTGGCGGTTTCAATGTGGAGCAACACTGTAAAGATGAAAATACCGTGGACCGCCGCTCTGTACGCGACACTTTTCTTGAGGATCCCAATAGTACAAGTTCGGCCTGGAATAATGCTTTGGAAGTCATCAATTATTCCCCTTCTATGTATTTCTCCCCTTCACACCAAGTACATTAAATTTCATCAGACAAATAAAATGTTATGCATATAACTATTATATTTAGATTTTTCATATATGTATTTTATAACATTTTATCAGAAGAATTTGATATTATGAAATTAGAAATTTTTCTTTCTATGTTTTAAGATTTTTAAAACGAAAATAAATTTCTACTATAATATTTATCTATGTTTTGTACAAGTCACTATTTTCCTTATGTTTATATATATATATATTAGAGACCTAATATTGAGATATCAAATTTTATCTCCCCGTGAAAGTTGAGATCATTAGAAACTAAATGATCGTAGAAAATGGATTTTGGTTTGACCCCCCACCTTACCCCCCCCCCCCCAAATTGCGTTCAAAGATTCGTTACGAAGCAAAACTTTTTGTATTACTTATTTTGAAAAAAATACTTTAACAAAATTTAGATATGATCCATTTATTAGTTGTTATATAATTCAAATTCTCGTCAAACAATATTTAGTGGCAATATATTAGCATAAAAGCTGACGCACAGCCATTTTTTTAATAGCAGCTGCTACTAGGGTTCTTCTATGTTTCACTATCAAGTAGAGCAGACATTTTAAACTCGCTGTATGAGTTTAAACAACTCTTCAAGAGAGCTTAATTATCTCCTCAGCTCTGTTAAGAATCGAGTTATTTCATAAGTCTGTTATCTATAACTCCTATCTGTATAGTTAGAATATCCTCTCATCAGTGTTTTTTTTCTCTTCAATAACTAGCAAAGCAATAGGAGGAATCGAGTATTACTTTGTTTATCCACTTAGCCAACAAAAATGTACATACTTTATCGAATAAATAAAAATTAATAGGATTATGCACTTTGTAGTACGAAAGTAAGTATTAAAGTAGACTTAAAAGACTTTTATTGCAATCCCTAATCCTATTGTCATCTCTGTAGGTAATTGGAGGATTTGAGACACCTTTGTTTATTTATGAACTCTTTATGAACTGATGCAATAGAGAGAGGGAAAAATACCGTAGGAATTCATACAATTGCTCAAACTATCATGCTAGAGTCCAAAAGGTTTTTGTATCGTAGTTTCTATATTTTCTATATTTATATAATTATGTTTGGCAAAAAATAATTTTATTTAAAATTTGAGCAAATAAGACAAGTTTGCAGTTTTTATGAAGATATATTACAGTCGTAATGTGGAATACTTGATAACGACTTAGAGGGACTGCCTAACTTTGTTTTTTGTCGTTCAATCAGATTCTAAACTCATTTTCACTGTTATTAAGCCTTGAAATATATATTTTGCACATCTATTTTACTCAAATTATAAAATAACACTGACTTAAAATAATTATAAAAACTGACATATGAGATATCAAAAAATGAATCCTTTAAATGAAAGGAACACTTTCTTTATGTTTTTTCATTACTTATTGTTATAAAAATATGTTTGTTCTAATTAATCCTTTTGATAGCTTGCATTATCCTCTTACGCAAGGCAAAAAAACTAATTACCAAACAAATGCAAGAGTGTTTTTATAAAATTAACAGGTGAATCGTAAGCCATATAGACATATCAAGTCAATACATCATTTTATAAGCCTAAAGCGATCCATCTAGGTGTAGATGCAAGACAAATATATTTTAATAGTGTAAAAAATTTATTGCTTAATTTTTTGCCCCTGTTTATTAACCCCATTCGTAAAGCAGTGAATCAAGAAAGTGTAGAAGTTGAATTAGGAAAATAGAATAATAAGATGTTGGGCGTTTCATCATTCATGGAAACATGAAATAAACATTTCATGTTTTATATAGTCCTTGGCTACATACGTATGCATGACAAGTACTTTGAAAGTATATTCTTTAAATAAATAAAGGAAAGTACTTTAAAGACTAAAAATCATAGAGATATTAATACTTATTGGACTTTCAGAGAAAATACGTCATATTGCCAAATATAAACAAATCTTAATATGATCAACTTACGATGATGTAGTACAAATAACTTTGTTTATATTGGGCACAGACGACAGCTGACACGATGTTTCTCTGATATTGAAGGGAATATCTCTCTATCTATTAATCTCTATGCTAAAAAATGTATTTTTTATATGCTAAGCTTAAACTGCAGATATGTCGGATCTTTAAAGTTTGTCCTTAGAACTTAAAAAAGCCTAAAGGTCCTTAGAAAATACTATGCAAACACCGTATGACATCAAACCCTTCACAGCATGCACTTTATGACATCCATCATTCTTTTCTACAACTACAGGAAAACCACCCGAGAGAGAGAAATTATTCCTTTGTTTATTATTCGCTTCGTTGCATTATGACCCACCATAAAAAACTCTTATATACATACACAAACAAGGCCTCAAACATATTATTTGCTATGAACAAATTACACTCACGGCTTTTAATATTATTATTATTACTATGCATATTTTATGTGTGTTTAATCTGCAAGGGACATAATTGGCTTGGTTTTTTTTGGTGCTACATACGTATAAGAGAAAGAATGAGTGAAATAGCTATTATATTTATTTAAAAAAATTATTAACAGGTTTTCCTGACTATTTTAAATCATATAAAAAAGGAATAGAAAAAGAAGCTCAAGGCTAAAAAAATAATCTTAAATTAAACAATGTTTATTTGGGTTACTTAAAGAAGGAAGGACTGTCAGAGGTTTAATTTATGAGGCTTATCAGAGACGAACAGGCTTCATAATTTGTAAACACACACATATATATTTATGTATATATATATAATAAATTATAATAACATATAGTTTGAATTATTAGCTTGATGTTTGATCTTTTTTCAAAATAATAAATGCATACAAAGTTACTTTAATTGGTGTATTGCTTTTTATGTATACTATATTTATTATAATAAATAAGTAAACAACGTTTAACTAACTCTATCCATTTTTTTTAGATTTTGAGACAAGTAAAGGAGATTATAAGAAACTATCATTAATGATGTGCAATTACTAACAATTTATGTAAATGAGAATCAATTAAAAAAGTTTGATAGCGATTCTTTGACTCTAAAATATTTAACGAAAAGCTACTACACCATGCAACAAACATTTTATTGTACTAAATTTTATGTAGGATTGGTCTGATTATGAGCTTCTTAGAGGTATTTATTAAGAGTGAACACAACACAAGTCAAAATAATAAAATACAGTATAAAACAATAGGGTGAAAACTTAACTTTAACGTTATAATGCATATTTATACCACAAAGATGCAATTCTATCGAAATAAATAGACAAAAAACTTTATAGTTCTTTTATTATATATCCTTATGGGATTAATACAATCGATCATTGATTGAGAACACACGGTGTTGAATAAAGCTTCCTTATATTAATGATTAAATAAATATTTATATTGTTTACAATAATATAATGATTTTTCTTCTATCTGCAATTTTTGGAAATAAAATATTCGTAGAAGATAATATTTTGGGTTGTTTGAAGAATGACGAATAAATTAAATCACAAGTTGTGATATTTAAATACAAACTAATTTGAATAACTTTTTAAAATGTTTATTATAATTCTCATATGAAGCCGAAACTAGCAATTAGGAAACAAAGCTATTTTAATGATTATGCATTTGTAAATAGAAGTGTGTAACAGTAAAAAATAAAAATAAAATGACCCAGCAAGATATGCAATTGGAAAAAACGCTCAAGAAACTATGAAATAAAAAACTGATTCTGCATTTCGGGGTGTGACACACACAACTCGCTATACCATCATTTATGAGACAAAAGTTTGAAGGACATAAGGATCTCTTAAGAGACTTCTCAAAAAGTACATCACTTTAAATAGGCTACAAGATCATATATGATAACTTTTGCACTCTCTGGTTCAAATTCGTCGTTGGGATCTTATTTTGAAGTTCACTTTTTAATACTATTTTTTGAAAATTAAAATATGTTCATTCATATGTTGTTAACTGTTTTTTTATACAAATAAAACACAGTGCTGTCAAGTCAAACAATTCAACTATTAGTTAGTTTTTACGTAATGCCTTAAAATTGTTAATTAATCCCTTCCTATAAGCAAGGATCTTGTAATCTTCCCAATATTTTGTAGTATAATATATATATTATATATCTATAATATAGTTATATATATATATCAATACTTCAAAAGAATAAGCTAACATATTTCAACTTACTTTTTTTTAAAAGATATTAGCTGGATCCTCCACAATTTTATTTGAAACCAATGACAATGTTTTTAAATCAATCTGGCTTATGATTTTGATAAATACTCCACAACGTGTTGATGAAATAGTATTACATCTACTGCCAACTACAAAGTATTTTATGATGATCTAAGTAATTAGGAGAAGTTTATAACATAACTTCAATAGGCATTTGATAAAATTTCCATTTTTTTCAAAATCTCCTTTTTTATTTAGATGGTTATATAAAAAGTATATATAAAAAATAAACATTATAGTTTTTAATAAAATATCTAAATAAAAGGCTATACAATAAAAAATATACATGAGCTGATTAATTAAAATAAAATTGGAATGTTTTTCCACGTAAATTAATTCATACAAAGTTGTGCACAGACTATACTGATCTTCAAGTGATTTCACCGATGTCCCCTTACCTAAATAATAGTCTTCAAAGTCCGAGTCACAGCCATGAATCGACGGGCAAGTCCTTGAAGGAGGCAAACAGACCGATGAGAGAGATAAAAACCTGCATTCTTTTAGGGGTTTGTTGATATTGAGTCCAGGGTTTATTTCATTTAGCATGTTTATACAGTGACGGTTGTGATATAGATGCCTTAAACAATATGCTCCCTTCCTTGTATGGATGAAAGCAACAAATAAACAGCCGATGTACTATGGTTGAACGGCTTTCCGCTATGGGCCCGCCTTTTTCACACTGAGCAATTGTGAAGCCTTCCTTGAGGCTATATTTATACACACTAAATGTATATATTTGTGAGTGAAAGAAGACGAATAAAGAAAAAAGCAACCACTCGTACTTCTTTTTTGGTGTGTTTTTTTGGATAAAAAAGCAGAGGAAGCGATCCCTCAGAGAGAAAAAGAGGCGAGAATGAATCTACTTCGTTTTTTTAAATAATATTTACGCGCAAAGTAATCATGGCATATTATTGACTAAAAACCGTGAGCTCTTGTATAACAAGATTGGTTGAAAATATAGAAGGAAAATACATAACATAATAGCAATAAACATCCTTTATGAGATCTAACATCTGAATTCATAAAGAAGAAATATCATCCTAAAAACACATTGTATCTTCTACAGTGCCTCTTGCCACTTACGAATCCTGTGAATGAGCTCCTCCCATAAAACTCTCGTATAGAAATTTTGTTATTTTCGAGAATATTTAAAAATTTCAACTTCATTCAAAGAAATAAACTAGTGCAACGTATCTGCTCTCTAACACTAGAAAGAAGGCAAAGTTTTCTACTTAGAATGACGGAACAGTCATTTTGACTTCTCGGCTACTTTTCAATTTGTTCTCAATCGATTACTGATATTGGAATGAATAATAATAAATATATTGAGACTATAAAATTGGTCAATAAAAAGTAGTCAAAAAAAAATAAGCTAGATTTTTTATTACTATTACAGTAATTGGTTTACCATTTTAAGAGTGATACATTCTACATAATTTTCGATTTTTTATGGTTAAGATGTTTATTTATTAGCTAAAATCCATACAGAGTAAAAAAATAAGAATATAGTAGAAAGTGGGAAATAAAAAACACAATTTAAGACAGTTACGTTAAAACAAAAATAAATGAACATATATTCAAAATTACTGTCTAAAGATAAAACCATAATTAAAATGACTTATTAAAAATTATTTATTATTCAATATAAAACGTTGATGTCCGTCTTATTGTCGTTTGATGAAGTTTGGGTATTCGAGAGAATTTGAAGGATTTTTCCACTTTTGCGGTACGTTTCCACATACAATTCTCTTTCATCTAAAGCATTGATGCTACATTTATTAGTCTTCCATTTTCGCACTTCGCAGCTTGTTCTCTTCATTGGGGTCTCTTCTTCATTAGCATTTTCTACATCACTCCAACATATTCATCGTTTCCACCAATACCTGGCTTTGTTCATGGATTGCAGTTTCGGCTTGAGTTGCAAGATAAACATCCTTCGACTTATTTATGTCCCATGATCTATTGTATATTATTTTAGTTTTGATGGCCGTCATATCTAAAATATTAGACTAACCTTTAGGGTCCATCGTCTGATGCCACCTTGGTGGTATCGAAACGATCCATCTGATCTATATATCAACTTCAGATTTGGTCTGGTTGTAGTAAGAAAACATTCTGGAAGTTTTTTGTAGTATCAGAAATACCAACCGAATTGTGTACTAAACTTAGGACTATAACGGTTTTTTTTAGGCTGCCTTGATAGACCGCAAAAGTGAGTCTTCATGCTTCAATACTATTGCAGAATTCAGAGGCTGTTCATGTCTTGATTGCTTGGGCACCTCCCTCCTCATTCTTTTCATAGTTCCACAATGTCGTATTCTTTTTTTCAGTGATTTAGCCAGTTTCAGTGAAGTGAAGAAATTATCATTGGTGATGTTTCGTCTTTCGTGGAGATATCGCTCTGCAAGTTTCATTACAACGTAATCTGAGAATGATGATTTTTGGCCAATGGTATTTTTTACTAACTAGAGGAATCCATTGACTAAGTAAGTGGACTCAGCATCTACAGAGCCGACCAAAATTTATTCCGAGTTTATCAGGTTTGTTTGCCATGTATTGTGGTACGTGGGGAACGTGACTTCGTTGGAAATAATTTCTCATCGACCGTGATATGGCACCGGGTTGTAGCAGTCACTGCAATTTTTTATAAATCGGTTCCAAATTGTGAAGTCAATGCAATTTTTCACTGTGAACTCGTTGAGTTCTTGAAGACGATGTCGACCGGATATATTTCAGGAGCTCTTTGCATCGATCGCGACTCTGGTCTCTCTGAAATACGGTGGACCCCAAACTTTGGACCAAAGATCATTCATTGCATGTCCTTGGGCAATGGTCATAAGAGATTAAAACTTGTTGCTCAAACAAGTATACCTACTTGCAGCAATAGTGTTTTAACAGGCTTATACTGTGTTACACAAACAGTATGTTTTCTAAATCTATAAAAAGAAGTCTTTTGACTTCTCCGTCATTATAGGTATATATTGTCATAACTCTTCACTGAGTTTAAATATTTATGAGAATATTTGATAAAAACCTTTATTTTGTGAAATAATTAAAAGTCATAAATTTGAAGCATATCGGACCACTGACATTTAAGACATTTGCTTCTAAAGTCGAAAAAAACGTCAAATTGACTTCACCGTCTTTCTAGTGTTAAGAGGCATGCCGCATAATAAATCATAAAACGCAAATACCAAACGTATTATAAGGAATGTTGGATTAAGTGTATGAGTTTTCATGCGGACACAACTGATCTATCCATGAAATATCGTGTTAAGGCAGGGTATGTAAAAAACAACAAAATTTTGAAAAAAAACGACAAAAACAACCGGTTAAAAAACCTGGGTATACCGTTGGTTTTTCGAAGTTCGGGTTTTTCATACACCATTAATTAGCTAATAGCTAATTACTGATGTAATGAAAACCCGACCTTCGAAACAAACCCACGGTAAAACCCGGGTTCTTTTAACCGGTTTTTTTCGGTTTTTTCAAAGTTTTGGGTTTTTTACATACCTGGTTAAAGGTGAAGTAGACAGAATCCACAACAACATCATCAAAGTATTTATTATCTACGAAGAACGTGAATTCTAAAATAAACAGTAAAAAA
>CP045903.1:15862729-15898083 GCA_013387185.1 Caligus rogercresseyi | reverse complement strand
TTAGAATTTATATGCCCTGCTTACGTATTGATTTACCGGCGCGCGAAAAAAGTCACCCTTCCATATATGTAGTTTATAGTATTCCTTGCCTTAATTGATCACTTGAGTCCTACCCGCTCATCAACAACGGAGTTGCTCAACAATGACTCTCAACGCAGCGGTATTCAATTAGATAAAGCCTTATCTCAATCATTTATTTCTCGTGCAGCTGAAACGCTTGTCACATTCGTGCAAATGGTTGTGTCTATCTAAAAGTTAGCCTAGTGGGACTTGATGGATGAGGAATTAGAGAGAAATGGAGGCCTCCTCGAATTACTCACTCAATCAATATAAATGTGTTATTATATTATTATTCATTTATCCTCATATATGTATATATGTAAGTATTTATAAAAGAAAGTGAAAAATCACAAAAATATAATGAATTGTTTTCCTTATACTGCTTATCTGAATGCCATAAGAAAAAAAAAGTTTACTTAAGGAATGCTTATGTTGTATTATATATATAATATATATATATATATATATATATATATATATATATATATATATATATATATAGATACATACATAAATAATATATTTGCTGATAGTCATCGATATATTACACAAACTGGAGTCACATGAAAAAATATGGAGTCAAACGAAATATGTATATACCTGCTTTGTGAGAGTTACTTTAGAAACAAATATTATGATCTAATGCTTTTGCTATTGATTTATTTTCTTAAAAATAAAGACAACTAAAAAAAACCCTTAATATTTAGTTGAGTTTTGTGGGAACTCTTTATCTCAGACTTAAGTTTGTATATTTTTTTAGATTGTAAAATATGAATTAACTGATCTTTTTTATATTTTAAATCGATAACATATTTATTTTGCTTCAACAATAAAAGGGTCAATAAAAAACATAAACACAGAAAACTAAGTATATATATAATAACAATAATAATAAACAACTTACCCATTTTGTGCAATAAAAATAATGAATAGCATTTTTATTAATATTTAAAGCTGATTTGCAATTTAAAAATATATTTTTAATTTTAAAAGAAAGTGACAGATATATACAAAGCAAAACACACAGATCACCAAACTATTAATGGTAATCCAAATTACAATATTTAAAGATTTTTTGTATGTTTTCATGTATGTCTTATATTTTTGTTACTAAACGCTAAGGAGAAAATATGTTGATTGATTGTTAGGTAATGTATATTTTTTTAAATAAAACTATAAAAAATTTCCGTGAATTCATGGATTTTTTAATCTTTTTATAAAACGTCAATAAAAGTCAACAGTCAGCAATAAAAGAAAAAGAAAGAAACACTCACACATAATATTAAAAACACCGGGAGAAATCTATAAACGTATAAAGACGTGGGTGTAAAATATTCACAAAAAAATACAATAGGTTTTTGTTATAAAAGAAACATTATGAGCTAAACCATCTTGTAAGGGTCTTTTTGCGCTTCTAAATTTGTTGATGAAAGCTTGCAGTTTTGTTATAATGAAATTTATGTCTTTTTGAACGGGCCTATATATATATGTATATATATATATATATATATATATATATATATATATATATATATATATATATATATATATATAATATATATCAATACTATAGACCGCAGCATAGATTAAACTTTTCAAAAACAAATTCTTCACATCAAACAATATTCCATCTATGATGGGACACATGTACAAGAAATGTTTGGCTGTTTCTCATAATTATATTTCTTATTTTTTCATTTCAGACAAAACATATCATTCCCTTCTCAAAAGCTGTGAGTTAAACCTTCATCCAGCGAATATCATTATCACATATCACTTTCAGGAACTCAAGGTACGTAGATATAACAAGGTGAACGTCAGTTCCAAGACTTGGATTCATAAACTTTTTACTGTACATTTTTGGAAAAAGAAGAATATCACAGATCAGTTATGGAATATATAAAATCATTGAAGTATCATATTAGATCTAAAGATCTATATTGAAATGATAAATCAGTTAAACAATAAGGTGGAACAGTAATATTAATCATTGCAGATAAATGTTACTTGAAGCCTAAAATGTTGTCCTGTATATTTTGGTTACTAAATACATATTAGAATAATTTAACTTATATACAAAAGTGTTCATTAAATATTTAGTTCATGTTTTCAACGTTTTAAATGTTACAAACTTTATTTATGGGAGAAGTTTAGATAATTTAACACCCAATTAGACTGGTTAAAATGACAGTATTCTATTAGAAAATGGTTCAACCGATGAAAGCATTTTATATGGGACCCTGGAATCCCAGCCGTATGGGACATTTTATTTGGAATTTATGAAAATGTCGTTAGTTAATGATATATAGGTATATATATATTGATAGTTTCTTATTATGTTAATATTCTCCTCTTTTTGATCATTTATTCATTGGACATTTTCCAATTTTTTTTATTACTGTTTCGTCCTCATCGATAAGGTCTATATTAAAACAAATCATATAACCAAACTGAATAAAATAATACTACACTATATTCAATGTATAAAAGGACCACTATGTTCCAACACAACACAAATAAACATATTAGTTTAAAATCAATTTCCTTTTTTAAGACTTTTTATTGTAGTTTGGAATTGAAATCGCATATAAGCGTTATAATTAGTCTATATATCCTAGGATCAGATCAATGGGGTTGACCAAACTTGATCTTTCCCTCTCGGAGGACGATTAACCTTTACCTAGAACATTGAGCTTTGAACACGTCTTTAAAGTTGAAGTAATCTGGGGTTTTAAAAAGCCCTTTCCCTTTTTAAAAAGACAACTTCATCACCCAAGTGCATAGTAACTTTCTCTTTTCTAGTACTGAAGAGCATTGCTTTTTGATTTAATTAAGTAAAGATACTCTAATGGAGTATATGCTCGAGAAGGTTGAGGGGGGGGGGGGTATTATGAAGTAGTTTAAGATCAAAGAAAATGAGAGGAAGCAACTAAGACATATTTTTTCATACATAAAAGCATTCAACAACCCAAGCTGTTAGAAATGGGAAGGGAAATGAACTCTTTAAAGCGATAATGAAGAGCACTTCCAACAACCCAAAAATAAAATGTCCCAATTTCCCTTTGAGGAACTATTTGCTTAATTTTAAGCTACAACTACTGTATGCAAGTCGTCGTTTTTGATGTATGTATATGATGCGGCTAACACCTCAAGAATGATGTATTCAGTTGAACCATATTTTGTTTGTATTAGTGAAATGTTAATATTAAAAAATTATGAAAGTTCCTTCGGTATTATATTATGTTTTAAAAAGGTTATGAGATAAAAATAAATACATATGAAGTACAGTCAAGCAATCAAATGCTTCATGTTGCTGAAACATATTTAATATAATTATAAGTATTTAATACATTAAGTGTCAAATGGAAAACATTTTATTGATTTAAATTTGAATTTTTTGTTCCAATATAAAGATCTTTATTTGCTTATCTAAAAAAACAGTTTTCAAAGGTATATACATCATTTAACAAAAAAATATATTCTTGACAGTTTTTATTATTGTTTTAAATATCATTATCACAGTAGTGTTTTTATAGAAGCGCACCAGTATATATATATATATATATATATGAATAATAAGCTTATAGTCTATATAAATTAGTCTATCGAACCTAGGATTTACTCAATGAAGTTGACCAAAATTGACCTTCCCCTCTCGGGGATCGAACCTGCACCTTTCAACATTGAGGGTCGAGTACCCTTCCACGGAGTTAACGAACTCCTTTCATGAACTTAATTTGAACGCCAAATTAAAATGAATTTAATGATTTATTATTGTTTTTGTTGAACAAACTCCAATTTTTTAAAAATAAAATGTACATGAACACTTAAAATTCTCTGATTTAAATTTGACGTTATATTTCCAATACTGTCTCTTATTTATTCGCAATTTACATATTTCAGTAGAAAGTTTGTTATGTAACAGAAGTTAGAATCTTATTATTCATGAAAAATGTGAATTTTATTTGGAATCAAAACTAATCATCCCTGAAACCAACTCACCAACCTATAAAATAACTGGAAACTCAACAGTGAAGGGGAAAAACGACTTGAAGAGTTCTTTGATGACGTAAATCCATCTAAAATGGCTACTCCACTAAGTAAAAACCAATTTGTTCTTCGGAATATAAGAAGAAGAAACATTTATTTTTTTCTTTGTAGTAAATGTTAATTTATAGTATGTTTCAAAAGAATTATCATACTTAGAATCACTCTGTCTATCGTTTATATTTTTTCACAAATGCACATGGAACCTATCTGTGTTCTTTGGAGTTTTGTTTTCTTCTTTCTTTTATTATAAAGAACCAGTTATTTCCAGTTATTTTTTTGCTTATATGGTTCGACAGAATTGCATCCGAATGGATGAAAATATGCAATATAACAAAATAAATTAGTCACTCGAATATTAGGATCTTATCAATGAGGTAGACCCAAAATGACCATCCCCTCTCGGGAGTCGAACCGGCATCTCCCACATTGGGAGTTGAACATGCCTGTATACACATGGCTATCGCACTCCCAGTTAAGTCTGTAAGAAAAAGCTTCAAGGCAACGTTTTAATAAAAATGAAGCTATGTTTTATCTTTAACCCAAATGTCTTTAGTGTTAGAATAGTTTTTGTCTCTCTAGAGCAGTGGTGCCATGGTGCGGCCCGCGGGCCGGAACCGGCCCGAAGGGACATCTCATTTGGCCCGTTACGTTAGTGGTTGAGAAGTGTTTGTATAAATAAATAATATTATGATACAATATCAACAAATTTAAATCTACTTTTGTTTAGTGTTTAGTGTTGCGAGGCCAAAAATGTACCGGTATTTTGGCCCCCGAGGTCCCACTTGAAAATAGTCCGGCCCCCTGACCGTTCCACCCTGGCATCCCTGCTCTAGAGTATTAGGTCTCTAATGAAAAAATATTTGTTCGATAATGTCTTAAAAATAAACATATCTAAACCATTTATCATATACAATATATTTATTATATTATCCTTCAATATATTGAATTTATAATAATGTTATTATATTATGTATTAATTTAAAGTAATAGAAATGTAAAAATAAATATGCAAAAATATTTTGTAGATTTGGATGCTAAGTTTCCTTTTTTAAATACAGTTTTTAATAAAAAGAATCTAATGATTATTACACCCTGGACGCCTAAGACTCTTCTTCATCTTAATAATAATAATACTAGGCAGTGTTGCATAGGTCATTGTACTTTACGGCAGATGGTGTTAATGTATTGAAATTCCCTTACTTTTGCTTGAAGGGAGGCGTACTAAAAAAAGCTAGTAGTTGTCTCTATGAACCCCCTTTGTTTCCTTTTCAATTCAATATTACTTAGGGAAAAAATAAATGGAATTAAAAGTAGACTAATAACTGCATTTTCCTCATATTTAGATGGAGCAAATAGTAAAAGTAAAGATGGCTTTGATTAGTAGATATCAATATCAAAAAATAGTAGGCATCGTGGGAACCGAAGTAAAGCTTTAAAGGAAAGTTATTTGTTCTTGTTATTGATTTTTTCTTGGCTTCCTTTCGTTTTATTTATCCGCTAGAGGCGTTGATGTTGATGCAGCTAAGTAAATAAATACGTAGGAATTTTGGGATATATCAAGTACCCTTGTGACGTATTAGTAACGTAGACTTAAACAATTGTTCCAATAACATTGTAATGTCTATTATTTTTATTGCTCGCGGAACTCTGCACTCGATACCAACATGAAACCTCACCTCCTAGATTTTATGTAGAACATTGAAGTTAAATCTTATGTAAAATCATATACAGTTGCCTATGCCTGAAATATTAATGTTCGTTGTGAAAATAAGTTGAAAATAGTAGTAGTGAATGCAATTATTTAATAGATGTGATGAATGAGATCGAAAATGATACCATTTTTTAAAATCCCATGGCGACATCTCGCTCGAAAAAAAAGAAAAAGAGACTCAATTAAAATTTCCAAGCTACCTGCCCCGATGTGATACTTTACTTTAAAGCTTTCAATCGAATACTTTTTTTGTACCAAGTACAACTATATTCAACCAAGCATTTAATTACATAAATAGCAATTCGTTTAAACATTTACAGACGGGTAACATAACAATAAAGTTATCAATAATATTGGCAAAATCATTTGTGGGAGTAAGAAGGGGACTTTAGCATATCGAAATTTGTAAAACGGTACTTTTGCTAGTATAAAATTGATATTCCTTAAATATGAACCCAATTAAATTTACACATCCAACGTTCCCATTTTGGGAACATACTTTTCAAGTGTTCTGCATCGCGTTATATTCAATAAAAACAAAATTGAATGAGTTAATATTATAATTAAAGCTTAGAAAACAAAAATATTTGTTTTGTAATAAGCGACAAACTGATTTTAATACTAGTTTGAGGGCTTTGAAAAAACCGAGTTTAACCATTTTTGACTTATCTTTTGATAATAACAAAAATAGGTGTAAAAGCTGTATTATTACTATTTAATTACTATTTAAAAAAGCAATATACTAAAGATTACATTGAACATTTTTTTAAATAATATTAATATTTTAGTAGACTAAAATCGACTTTTAAAATGATGTTCCCAAAAGGGGAACGTTGGCTTCTATTGGTACTCATTTTCATGTTCTATGTGTTTGAGTATAATTCTTTGTTTCCTTTCCATTTTACGTACGTTAGACATATAAGTACAGTATTCACCGCATAATCGGGACAGGCTGGGAGTAGCAATAACGGCCCCTTTAAGCGGGGCGCCCGATTTCGCGATGAGCTCTCGCCACACACTCACGGCATCATCAGTTCTATTTAAAAAAGAATTATAAATAAAATATTAAAACAACTGTGAGACAAAGATTGACATCCAATGCACCCTATTAACATTTGACTGCATCCAACATCATGATCATGGCACTTTTTTCATTTTGTTGTTCCTCAGATTAAATGTATTAGGCCAGTTATTATACAAAATAAAATGTCAGATTCACTTGGGGTAAAGAACGATTCTAGAGTACGTTGTTTTTTTAGCATTTGCCACTTGTGTATACACGACTGATTCAATTTTGGAGACCATCTCTTCGCTGATTACACAACTCTTCATGCTTACTTCTTCTCTCTCCCCCCCTCCCCCCTCATTTCACTCAGTGACTGACACATTTCGTGTATAAATCAAAGATCACTTGAAAAAATGTGTCCCGTTTATCAGAGGCTGGCACCCGATTATCCAGTAAAAATGACGTGCACTGGAAGTGTTTCTGGGAGGCGTATGTCATTTAAGCGAGGGTACCGATTATCAGGTGCCCAATTATGCGGTGAATACTGTACTTATAAACTAAAAGACAAATGTGTGTTACAATTATTTTTATAACGGATGACAGAGTTGAGTAGTAAGTTATTAATATTTATGATTTATTTCGATTAATTTTATGATTCACATGATTGAGAGAATCTATTAAAATATCCCCCATGACTCCTCAGTTGTGCTATAGAGGAGATCGAAAACATCAAAAGTAAGGAAATCGAGATTGGGGTTCTAGGTATAACCAACAAATAGTGAGCGGGATATACCTAGTGACGAAGAAAATGACGACGAATATCAGCATCAAGACTCCATTCTTGTTGAAGTAACTGAAGACATTGACAATTATATGGCAACTCCCAATTAGACAAATAAAAAGTTTTGAAATCTTACCCTGACATGGTAAAAGAAAATTGTTTCTAGTGTGATGGATTTTACAAAAGACTTAGTGTGGATAATTCATGATCCCATATCGTGATTATTAGGAGCAAAACATTATATGAGGAACAAGTCAGTAGATTGGCTATAAAATTTGGATGATGTTTAGCTGGATATCCATAGGAATTTTGATATTTAATCTGGAAAACACAAAACCAGGAAGATAATTAGAGTGTATATTTCTGAAATGGGTGGGGTAAATATTTGCCAACTAGTTATACATGCTCAAAAACGGTGGTGGAATCTTTTTATTTCTCCACTCAATTTTTCGGTTGTGGGAGTATTTAAGTGTTATTCGTTGGCCAACCAAAACGATAAAATGAACCATCGACAATTTAGGAGGGATATTGACTCTGATACAACGTCAAAGTGATCGAGTGCCTCTTCGAGGACGTACTTCTCAGTCCACCAGAGATATAAGACTTGACGGAATAAATCTTTTTTTGTAATCATGTACTCAAAAAGGTGTGTCTTATATCAGAAAAATACTATAATTCAATGAAAAAGTGTATTAGAAGATTGCACAAGGCATGTAGTCCTATTTATTACAACAATTAAAAGTTCCATTGTCGATATAAATGCTGAAAAGGACGTATAAAAATGAAATAAAGAACAAAAATAAAATGAGCAAAATTGTAGTACCAGAAACGCCAACGTTCCCAAAATGGGAACATACCAAAAACAAGACTTAAAATTTTTCAGCTAAATTTCGTTTGGGGTACATTCAAATAAGGTTAAAAGATGATTATATTTCAAATTTGAAGAAAATCGGATAACAATTCACGGAGCCGCGTTTAAAGGGTTAAAAAAGGAAGGCAAATTCTCTTTTTATTCATATTAAATTAAAAATCTTTGTAAAAAAATGTCACAAGCGCCCTAAAATCAGGACGAACACTCGATTAAGAAGTGCCTTGGTGTTTTCCTTGCTTCCTTGCACAGGAAACAAGTTTTTTCCTCCATAGTCCTTCCATGTAGGGCTCCCAAGGACAACAAAGTATTAGTTACAACTCTGTACTCCAACTATGAAGGAAGAAGTTCAGATCAATTGAACGTAGTATGCCTTTGATTATTTCACAAACTGGATCTTTCACTCCATATTCTTCTTCTTTCTTCTCTCTATATGTCCCAGGAAAAAACTTGCTCGACCTTTTATCTGCTATAACTCTAGGAATGAAACACTCTTTTAACAGTTTTATGAAATTATAAACACATTCCACGATCCCACTTCTTTGCAACTTTGCTTAAAATGCCTTCCTTTCTTTAGTCTCGTTTGCTGCAAAGTTATATTATTCATTATAAAATATCCCCCACGCACTCAAACCTTTCCTTGTGTGAATTAAAAACCCAAGTTTTTTTTCTTGAAATTGACTCCTGCAACTCTATTGTACAAAAAGTTTATCTGCTATCTCTTTATATATCATAGATTTCATTCCAGAATTGACTTATTTTGCCAAATAATTCCATCATTATTTTATGTGGTCCTTTGTCCCTCTTCTGTTCAATTGTACTCCTCCTACCTTATAATACCTCATTCTCCAATAATTATTCAATATATGTAGATCCCTTTTGTGTAATTCGTCGGAACCATTTAAAAAGACTAACCTTCCAGAAACGACCAAATTAAGCAGTCTTAGCTCACCCAACTGGTTGGAGTGTTGAATCCGCTTCGCTGAAATATTTTCTATCGTCTACCTAAAAGCTTTAGCTTTAAAATATGGGTCATTTTTGATAGAAAAAAAGAATGTTACAAAGCAGAAATCTCGACAGTTCGCTGCTTTCTAAAACATTTTCCCCATCTAAAGTGACGTAACGTCCTAATTATTTTCTACAACTATAAGTCTGTTCACATTAAATAAAAGCTTATATATATATATATATTATACCTTCATGGTCCATGTCTATTCCATAGACCTCAATTGCTCTTCCTTCTTCTCTTCCTGATAAACGAGGGTAATTCGAAGCTACTGATGTAATGATAATAATAAGAATACTAATACAAAAAGCCTTTCCCATTATCCTAATTATTTCCACTCCTCAATTTTATTCTTCGTGTTCATATTTCCTCATAATTTGTCTTAACTAGTCTACCTCCATTGTGTGTGTGTTGTTTGTCTTTCTCAAGAGAGAAGAGTCCTTATAATGTGTGTTCAGGTTCTGCTTTCCGATACCCATCTTTCCCTTATTGAACAATTGTGCTTATTTGTACAGCATATAAGAATCTCTAAAGATAAAAAGGGTCATAATAGTATGTAATCCTAGTTAAAGAGGGCAACCAATGGATTGTAATTTGTAATTGAAGCCTATTGAAGGCTTCATTGCTTTAGTAACATGGTGCTTCGTTATTTCTATTATTTGATTTGTTTTCGCTTAATGTGAGATACTGACCATTTTTTTGTTAAGGCATTCGATAGATAGTTTAAAAGTTAATCGCGGTTTTACTGATCGATCACACGCTAATTCCATGTTCATCACAAGGGATCGGCTCATGAAAATGTTTCTTATCGTTATGATTATAGTTAATTCATCTATCTATTTGTTATTTTTTTATTTTATAAGAACATGAAAAATTACCATGTAAACTATAAAATACAAATAAATATTTGGTAACATAGTTCCTCTCAGCTTTTTTAAACAAGTTTCAATAGTTATATAATAGGAGCCGACTCGGTACCTTGTGCAATGCTGTGCTCGGCTGTATGTAGGCTGCCAAGTTCGGCCCGGTCTTAAAAACCACTGAGCCCCTGTGACCACAGCAACGCTTTTTGTTTTGTTTTTAATTTCCCTATTTGTGTCCGTAATTGTCTCATCCTGGTTTGACAAAATCATTGCCGAAGTTAAAGCACTCAGTGGTGTAGTGCTTTAGTATTAACGGATTAAAAACTTCAGGAGCTACCACCGTTGTTTTTAGAGGTATTAGAAACAATATATATATATATATAAGTAACAAAAAATTATGCTCATATTCAGAGCCACATGGCAAACATCAAGTGTGTTGAAGGACCGATAAGGCTTAGATAAATAAATAAGCATCAATTTATAAACTTGTAAATCTACAAAACCATTCATTATATTTGGAATAACGATTCATTAAATAGCTAATCTGTCTTTTCGTTATAACTTTTTTTAAAATAAAGGATTTATAGTAGAAAATGACTCATTTATTATCAAAAAGAAACTTGACCACATCAATAAGATATTTATTGAGACCTAAAGCTGACTTTTTGCCGAAAAAAATAAGTTAAAAATAAAAGGCTATAAACGTATGCCCACTATTTGTTTCTAAAATGTTATATCCAAAAAATGAAAAAAATTGTTTGTTTGTTTAGCTCCTAGATCATCCCCACTTCAACTCCGGAACTCAATTGATATCAGCCGGTTAAAAGACCCTCTAGGAGCTAAACCGTTTATTATTTAGTATAATTTTAAATTTACAAATGTAGTTAAATGATTTTAAAAGGAATTCTATTAGAATACGTTTTTCCCATCAATCCCCTCGGCTATTTCCCTCATTCCAGGTATTGTTCGAGGGCAGTAATAAGCAAGATGATCACAGGTTTCTTCTCCTTCTTCGCAAAGACGACAATCGTGAATCTCAGGATTTGTTGATGTACATATATTTAATAATCATCTACATTTATTTATCAAAGGATAATATTTTTTGGCAAGCCTTATAAACAACTTTCTTTGCCCCTGTTCTGTTGCTTAATATTTCCTAGTAGGAGGAAGGTTCTAACATAATACATAAACTGATTATAATGAGATTTATTATCATTAAGTATGTATGTATTGTTTTCCAAAGGTGAATAAGAAAGGAAGACCCCCAGGGGACCTTCCTCTGATTAATGACTTCCATTAAGCCTACATAGTGATTGTGTGTGTGTGTTGTATTTGTATGGCTGCATTACATTGATTTGAGCAAGAAATTGTCTATATATATATATATATATATATATATATATATATATATATATATATATATATATATATATATATATATATATATATATATATATATATGGTTAAAAGGGGGGAAATGAAAGAGTGAAAGAATGCTAGGTTAGAACTGCTGCTTCTTACGAGAACAAAAAGGTCATAGATTTATTCCTAACTTTCTTATCCCCCCCTCCTCTGTTAATGCACCATACATTACTTTAAATTAGAATGTGTAAGCACAATTTATGTCTAAATATATTTTGTTGGTTATTTGAAAGTGATATGTATATTTGAAAGTTTTATCAAATAAATGTCTATATATATAGGTATATTTATATACATATTTATATATATATATAAATTCAAAATAATATTTTAGAGTTGTTTTAACTATTATCCTATCTAGTTTAAGTATAAGTATACAACACTTACCAATTGTTACTAGGTTGTTCGAGAAACAGCTTTCGTCGTCCTAAACATACAGAAGCATCTGTTTTACCACATGAAAATATTCTACCACATATTAAAAAGTTTTATCGAGACAACAAAGCCTCTGGACCAGACGGCATCAGAGGCCAAATTTTACATATTGTGCGAATGAATTAACTCCTTATTTACTGAAACATGGACAGGAAATGGGAACCAAGGGGTCTCTCTTGCTAATGCAACTCGTGGTAGAATCTCGCTCATTCCCAAAAAAAGGAAGTGGGAATTTAATAGATCATTTGAGGCCTTTGACAATAATGAACGATTCTTACCTAATCTTAGCGGGTATTTTAGCACTGCAAATATAATCGATTCTTAACAAGAAACTTGAGCATGAACAGAAGGGATTTTTGAAAAAAAAAATATTGCAGATAATTAGAGAAACATCCAAACAGCCATGAATTCCACCTGCCAAGGACAGAAATATGGAGCAATAATTGCCATCGACTTTAGCAAGGCCTTCGACTACCTTAGTCATAATTTCATTTTTAAAGCTGTAAAAAGTTTCTCCCTAGAAAATATTTTAACCCCATAAGCTTTTTTTATAATGGTTCGTCCACAATTGTGATAGATGGTCAACAGAGCGGTCTTATAATCCTGGGAAAGAGTTGTAGGCAAGAATGCCCAGTATCACATCTATTGCTCGTAGCTGCTATGGAACTTTTAAGCACATTTAATTAAAGCGAATAATATGGAGCATTCAGCCTCTTTTTGACACTGATAGCGCCATGGACATTATTCGGCAAAATGTAAAAAGTTTCTTTAAATGGGAAACTAATTATAAACTAGAATGTTTATTTATGTTTTATTGTAAAAAGCACAATTTTCCTATTTTACTATTTATTTAAGTATGCTACTTTTGTCACTTAGATAAATAAAGGCCTTGCTGATGAGGAAAAAAAAGAAAACCATTCTTTAAATCATTAAAATAAAATATGAAACAGAAGAATTGGAAAAGATTGCCCTGGAAAAAAACATCTTAAAAAACAGAGACCTGGACCAAACAACTATTTTTCAAACAGGAAGGTTTTATTTTCCCTTATGAGGGGAGCCAGGAAACATATTCCTATGACTCCCTGGCTTTTGATATTCTCCACCAATTAACCTAATTCGGGAGACGCGATGGAGATTGTCAAAAAGTACTTAGACAATTATAAATTACCTAAGCAGTGGTTCCCAAACTTTTTCTGCTTTGGTACATAAGAAATGTTTGCGCCCCCCCCCCCCCCCAAAAAAAAAAAGAACATACACACGTTTTGTTCTCAGAGTCCATTGCAGTTTATTTCACACATTGAAATTAATACAAACCTCAACCTTTTTTTAGTTTTTTGTCCATTTTTTAGCAGTGTTGTTTAGTCTACTGCATTTATATTTTCATTCATTCGTTCTTCCCGCGCCCCCATGCAATTGCTCTGCGCCCCCCACTTTGGGAACCACTGACCTAAGGAATGAGCGAAAAGAGTAATGCGGTCATGGATGGGCATAAATGATGGGAAAAAGTTAACTGCACAGCTACAAATCTCCGCAAACTTAATTAGTTTCTAACAACATTGTAAAGACTGTGGAAGAATGTTTGTGAACGTTTCTTTCTTTCATTGCCCGTCATTGGCAATTATCAATAGATTCATTCATTTGAAATTTGACTTTATTTTCCGATTATTAAGATAGATATGTAGAAGCAACTATTCTTTTTGGCTTCCGACCCAAAGGACAAGACTATAAAGAAGAGGAAAAAGTAATTAGTTTATCTTTGAGCAATTGCAAGGCGTACATGGCTAAGCAGCTTACAGAAGGAAAACTGATCGGGACAATGAACTAAGACGAATAATAATATCCACCACCGCTAGATACGCGGCTTTTGCTCTGAGAATCCCAAACCACAAAGTGTGCTCTGGAACCACGCAACCGAAGTCGTGAAGTATTTTCCATCCTTGTCATCACAAAATGCAAAATCGCTCAAAATAATCATTAAACAGTTTAAAAAGTTCAAGAAGAAAATGAATGAAAATTGATTATGTTTTTATTGTTTCATCATTTAAAGTTATATTTTATTTTAATCTTTGATATTTTAATATGTATGTCTATTTAGTTTTTATAAGAATTTTGGTCTTTAAAAGGAAAATAATTTCAAACTACAATGCTTATATGTTTTTATGAACACAATTTTCCTTTTTATCTCTTATTTATATATAATTATGCGTTGTATATCTTTAAAATACAATATAGACCTTTCTGATGAAAAAAGTATAGGATTTTCACGAATGCCTTTCTGTCAGTTGTTATTTTTAGTAAAACTGCATCGGAACAAATATTTTTCATCTGCTTTGAAGCAAGAAAAACCCCAAAAGCACTTCTTCTCGGATGCTCCTAATTGGAGAAAAATGTTGTATCCTAAACTCATTTTTGATAAAAATTATAAATAAATAAAAAAACGGTATTTTTTTCACAGCGAGAGCATATATAGCTTTTGGCAACAAAAATTATTTTTTTACATATACATTAGAGAAGAATATTTGAGAGTTATTTAGTTTATTATTTAATATTAATGTTAAAAAACACCAAACATTAGGATTCTCGATTTATAAATGATGATGAAGAAAAAGAATGAAAACTATCTTTAAATATGCAATAATATGAATATAGTAAAATAATTTGCATTTTAATTGAATATAGTTGGTTAAAATATGAGCAACATATCCCTTCAAATCATGATAAACACTGTGTGTAATAAAAGGATCGTATATAAATATACAAATTTTTATAGGATAAATACCATAATCCAATTAGACTTGATTATAAGTTATCTCCTAACTAATAAATCCGTTATACGGAGCAGATTATTTTGTTTGTGAAAGAAGGGGTTTATATGTGTAATAGTCTATATATGCATAGTAGAACTACATAAATTTAACATTAAGAATAATTGAGATAAAGCACGTTTTATATACGTACCAACAAGCATAAGTTTAATACTTTATGGAGAGTAATTGTTCTTGTTGTCTATTGTGATTCAAATCAGTTTTTATTACTTTTATCTTGATTTATTACTATGTATAATAATATATATATGTATATATATATATATCAGACTAGTTGACGATCGCAAAAATTTTTCGTTCGTCGATCAACTATCGTTCACCAAAAGTTAGTGTTCGTCGTTCTTCATTAATTTCCTATTGAATCGTTTCTAATTTTCATTCTGAAAAAAATATGCCGTTTTTTGAAGGAAATTTATTCTTGCCATTCAGAAAAACAATTATCATGGAAAAGGGAAATCTTTGTCTTGTTTTTGGTGTAAAAAATGAACAACAAAGGATAGATTTTTTAGTTGTTGTGCGTTCAAAATTTTAGTCGTTCATCGTTCGCGAGCGACAAAGAATTATAAGTATTATTTTCAATTATATATACATATATATATACTTTTGAAAAATAATTGTTTCACCAAGAGAGAAACAGAAAAGCCTTGGCACTTAACATTATGTCAAAACGAAGAAAAAGTTATTTGTGAATAAAAACTTTTATTGGGGGAAAAATAGAGTGGGTAAATATTTGCATAAGGAATAATAATAAAATCCTTTCCTTAAGTGTAATATGCAAGACTTTTATTTATAAACATTGTTACTTAAAGGAGACGATGAATAATACAAAATATACGAGACACATCTTTTTAAAGAAAAATAAATATTGGTATTAAGTGATACTCATAGTTGATTTTACCACGGTAACCCTCATTATCCGTACTATTAAATTTAAAAACATGTAATTCAAAAATATAAAGTTTTATGATGATATAAATAAATAAAAACTTACTTTTTGCCTTATTATGCATACTTTTCTTTCTATTAATTTCATTAATAGGAGGAGTAAATTAATCATTATACGCCATTAATAATAGAAAATACTTTTGATGTCTTATAAACATATTGAAAGAAATATATTGAATATAGAGGATGGAGCTATGATTTTCATAACCCTAAACGATTATATGGTTATTTTGATAGAGCTATCGCTACCTTAGGGACAAGCTTTTGAATCATTGCCAATTGTCTATGCATCGTAAATAGATAATCATTTCTTGATAGTGTAAATTAATACGAACCAAAAGAACTACCCATTCAAACATTAACATATTTCATCAGTTATATAGAGTGACTAATATTTGAGATTTAGAAAGAAGATCTATGTACATACAATTACTACGCCTTTTGCTATTATACAAACTTTTGATTAAACCAGTATCATGTTAGGAGAATAAGACTAATTTAAATAAAAAAAAAATCTCCAAAATAATATACTCAAAATAGTTATATTATCTGTGAAATCCAATGTATCATCTTCTTAACACAACGGTGGCCTTCGATATTTATCAAAAAATGTACTATCTTTAAATAACAACGTATATTGTAGCTCTTCCAAAATTGCAGGCAACATTTTTTTACCTTTCTTACCACCGAAGCCACATGATGGTATCTAGGCTTTTTTCATTTAGTCCTAATGAAAAGATCATAGCTGGTGAAATTTTAATTTTGTCATTCTATAAACTTATTTGAACTAAAAGTATCTTTCCTTTACTTTTCAGTTGAGTCAAAGCACCGTGTTTCCTGATGGAGACTCCGTAGAGTTTCGATGTCTGGGCAAGCCCGGAGAGTTTTCATTGAGGGGAACTCCTCCCTCATCTGTCACAATGGGCTCTGGGACTCCCGTATCCCATTTTGCCGTGGGACGTCCTCCCGAGGAAACTTTTCAGAGGAAAAAGCCCCCGCGCCTTCTTGTACATTCCTCTGTGAACGGCATCAAGGACGATGATGATCAGGAGAGGATCATCACGGGTCCCTCTGGGGAAGTTCTTATTTATCCAGGATCCATTCTACTATCGACTGCGTCTATTCCAGAAAGAAAGGCAATCCCCAATGGACCTGGTCGAGACACGTCAAAGTATATCCCACGGGTAAGAAGTGTGTGTAGATATTAGTTAAGTTTGCCAAGTCGAAGACTCAGACCTTAAGTATCTGAGTCACTTTATTAAAGCACATTCCTTATCCTTTTTCTGTTGCAGCAGCTCAAAATAAGCCAAAAAGGCCGTTAAAGACAGGTGGCCGCTAAACACAGAAGGTTTTGGTATTTTTTTCTTCTTCAGATTAAGAAATTTATATGGCCGCTATGCACGAGTGACAACTATCACAGACCTGACAGTATTATTCTCTCCCAAAGATACCTTAGTGTATGAATAATCCAGTTCATATCTATCCTAATCAATATTTGTCACAGTAGAGATGGGGATCCAGTAGAGTCGTTAACTCTCCTGATCACGATCGTATCCTTCTCTAGGAGTGACTACGATCGTGATTTTATCAGTAGAATCAACGACTTGGCTGAAAGAGATCTGGAGTGTTATTTTTTATAGGAGAGATGACGACTTAAATTTGAAGATAGAACGACAATGTTATATAAACTATTTCTATCAGGTCATATCCAATTATCATCATATAGGTCGGTGATACAAAGATACAATGTTGGTAAAACATTGTGTTGCATTTACTTCCTTGATCACAAAAATGAAATCAATTCCACCAAAATATTGAATATCGATGATTGTTCAAGCGATTATTTGTTTGAGAAATTATCCATTTGTGCAATTGCTTCAATTATCAGACACTTATAACAAAGTAAAAAATATATGTTATTCTGTTCGATAATTAAGAGGTAAAAAAATCTGATAATATTTCATATGTGACGTCATTATAATAAGCATAAAACAAGAATGTGAATAGTTTATCTTTGCACAATAGTAATTAAATTATGAGAAACCAAACTTAATTACTTCAAAATTACTTCAATTTTTGGTATATAAAAGGTGAATAACTCAGTACTCTCCCTTCACCAATACATTGGTGACTACACATTGATAGTTTATTTACTAATTTCAAGCGTCATTCTCTGCTGGAGTTCATTCAAAGTTATAAAAGTTTCTGAGTCTGGTGTGGAGGAAAAAAAGCTTGTCCCATGGACCCTTATCTAGTCCTTCGGACGGCTTTTTGCCTAGAAACTACCTGCATTATGAAATAGACACTAGGCTCATAATAGGACCTGGGCTCTTGTAAATTTTTCCGGGCGTAATTAGGGAGTAAGAACTTCGCTTACACAATACAAAATATTTCTCCAAACTCATCATGTGATCCTTAAAATCTTTTCGTTGTTTTACATAATATTATTTGCTACTTTAATTGCGAATGAAGAAAAGGGATCTAATGAGAACTCTCTATCGCTGTATCTCTGCAAAAGAAAGGCAAATATTGGAATAGGTCAATTTAATGGAGTTTTTAGTCTACAAAATCAATAGCCCAGTACTTAGAAAAAATATGCTGAAACTTAAAAAGTAAGGGAGGACTTATATACCCACTGGATCCTAACATCATGAAGAGAGGCGCCTGTCATGCCTGATTCTAATGTCAACGCAGCCTTTATTCTCATGGATGTCTATCACTCGATTGAGGAAATCTTTATTGGCTTTGCTAATGTAATCATTTTATTGACCTAAATGGTGTGATGGAATACTAATTAATATAATTCTTGGACTGCATCATGCTGTTGCATCTATAAGGCTAAATATACGACATTTAGGCTTATATTTACCCTCAAAAGCCAAATCACAGGCATTAATTAGGCCAACATCAGCTTTGTCTTGTGATTTAGAACAACGGTCTCACCTGACCATATTAAAGGACCAAAGTGTATCCGTGATTGCACTCTTTTCTTTGGAATACCTTTGACTTGCAACGAACATTTTTGGTCTCTGGATTATTCCTAAATATTGCTGGAGAGTATACACTTATCATCCTTACCATAGATTAATTCTTTACCACAATATCTTGTTTTTATCCTCATATGGATGCCAATAAACAGACGAAAAGATATGGGCTTTTTGTTTGCCACAAGCCCTATTTATATAAAGATCTATAACTTGTCTTTTTGCCAAGAAACTACAACCAAATATGTAAAAGACAAGAATCGTTAGCTGTTATTTACTAAAAATTACTTTAATATAATTAAGGTATATATGAATATAAGTTTATAATAATATTATGCATGTTTTAATTGACATTTGGAAAATGTTATTTATAAAATATTTCTTCCAAAGTTTGTTAATATATTATGCATAATCGAAAGCTATTATAAGTACCTCTACTTCTAGTGCATTTAAGTATGCCAAATATGTCAATAAATTATGATTTATCGGCTATTATTTTTAATTATTCATCTTGGTAATACAGTATCTTAAAATACCACAAATTCTCATATATAATGTATACTTTTGCATTTGCCAGGATTTTAACCACTAGTATTTTATTTTTTGTTAAAAGACATAAGTAGAAAAAGTGAGGTATTATAATTTTTCTTTAAAATTTTCTCCGCATACAAAAAAGAAACTTCTATATGCAGAAATGACGGGTTGGATTTTTAAACATGACCAGTCCACCTGGAGGCGCATTCAGACAGAAGGATTGAGAAAATAATTTCGTTCATGACAAAGAAATCCGTATTCATATTAGAGGAAAAAATACATTCAAAATGAAAATAGCTTTTGAATAATTCTGACACATTTTACAAAACTATTTTGAAATAATTCTGCATAATATAAATCTGTCATTCATTTGGCCTATTTTATAATAAAACCCATAGAAATTGGGAAATTTAAACAATACTTTCTAAAACAGAGAACTATAATATTTGAAAAGGTTTAGTACCGTGATGTTATGTTACATTTTATGAATTTATTGTTTTTTTAATATTCAGAAATGCACTGGAAGTCAAACTGACTATAGAATAAATTTAAAAACTTTGAAATGTATTTATAAAACGAGAATAATGCTAAAATGCAAGTTTTACATTTAAGAATTAATCCTTGTGTCAACATTAGATTTCTTCTGGCGTAGATAAAAGTAAAAGCAAATAAAGTCTATGCATGCAATTCATATAATTAAGAAGTGCACTCATCAAGTCGTAGATATGCAGAAAATGAAGACAGAGATTCACCTTAACCCTTTAATATATTCAGAAGCGTACGTTGCACTTCATCAATTGTGATAAAAACATGAAATTGTCCTCCGACGATAGTTGACAATTGGGAATCAGTTTAGAAAAGGAGTTGGTCCCTAGGATCTGACAATCGTTGGCCTATGACGGATGAGTATATATGAGTTTGTGCTGAATACTTTACAGATTCCTGTCATATGAATGTAATGAAAGTCTATTCGTGTTGGATTGTTTAGTTGGATCGCATCTCTATGTTTGAACATAGTTTTCAACCTTATAGCTATATATATTAACCGGAATTCGTAATGTGTGTTATTGTTTATCTCTTTATTATTTTACCCAACAATCGATCTGTAAGAAAGCTTATGATTATTTCTAAAACACAGTTTTTTACTTTAAATAAAAAAATTGGATAAAGTATAAGGTTGATTCTAATCGATACCAAAAATTTGTTTGATAACATGTCAATCAAAATCTACAATTTTTTGTTATTTTGATATAAATTTAATTCTAAATTTACTTCTTTTTAATCATAAAACACCGTTTAACTACTTTAATTTTAAATTATGTGTTTTAAGCACTGTATTTAGGCAAAAAAAAACATCTAACAAGTATTTATTCATAAAAGTAGTTTAGGTAGGTAGGGTATAAAGCAGTAAATTGTTGGGATAAGCTGTTGATTTTGTATTACGCAGGTTCCACTACCTAATTTTTTAATTATATGATTTGTATAACGATAAAAATATTACATGAGATGACATATTATTTCATTGATACTATAAGCAAAAAAAAGAATGTTCGCTGTCATCTTTGATGCAATATGTAAGAATGTTGTAAAACTAACTATAAAATACATTATTACGAATAAAAGTCCTCCGAAGATCGTTATAAATACAATAAATTCTCTTTTTAACTCTTTTTTCTCAAAATATAAAATCATAATGAAAGATAGCTTTATTGTTTTTTTTTCATATTTTTCTTTTTCATTATAACTTTATAAGACATTTATTAATATAAATATATATATATATACAGATAGATAGAGAGAGAGAAATAATAAAAGATGTATAGAATATAGTTGTCCAAATATCTACATCATATCTAGATCTCTTGACATTAATTTACTTTTCTTCCATGAAGAGTCGTTTATAATATAGGAAATACGTAACAAGAAAAAGATTACTGTCTTTATGGAACATAGTTTAGAACCATAAGGATTTATTCTTGAGCTACATAAATCGTATTGGACTTTTATATGTTCTAAATATTTTTTTGTAGCATTGAATCATATTACTTATTAATAATTAAAGTCAGCTGATTCAATATTTTCTAAATTAAAATATGTCAATGGGTTTCATTGGATGCTCAAAATTAGAAACTTATTTAAATAGAATAAAGTAATAAAGGACTGCATTCCAAAAATTATAAAACATAGGTCATTACAACGAGCGCTTAAAAAATATATTGAAGAATTTTACGACTTTTTCATTATTGATGTTTTAATAAATATTTTATTTGTCAATACGATATTGTATTACAATTTTTTATCGTTTCTTAAATTTTGATGGTGTGTTTAGGTGTATAATTTATGTATTAATTTAACATTTGCATCGTTCTTATATACTTCTATAACTTAAAGATGAACAGTCAATCTTATAAGTTAGATCGGAAGTTATTGTAAATCGTCACTTTGACCTCATTTAGAAATGAAGTATATGGAACACAATAATGTATAATTTGTACACAAAAGTGCAAAGATTTTATTTTTCAATAAATAAATACATTTTTAAGCCCATTTTATATTTATTTTTATTTTAAAGGGGGTTATTATTAGATCTGGAATCCAAAATTAAAGCCAATATTTAAAAAATACTTTTTTACAAATCCTTATATATATATATATATAAATATCAGAAACGATCGGGACACACCTTTTTTGCCGGGACTTAATATATAAAAAATCAATGTTTATTTTTTGCATTAGTGTTTGAAAAACATGTTTCCTAATATAAATGAAGAAATTAAAATAAATAACCCGTAAAAAATATATATATATATATTTTTTTTTGTTCCTTCGACATTCTGAAAATAATTTTCCCCCAAAAAAAAGGACTTTTTTTAGAGAAGAATTTCCAAAAAATAAGTGACAACGTTTTTTAGAAAAGACTTTCCCAAAAAGTGAGGACGTTTTTTTTCAGAAAATATTTCCAAAAAAAAAATTCTAAAAAATAAGAGATGACGTTTTTTTAGAAAATAATATTTCAATAATTCCTTTAAAAAAACGGCTTTACTTTATGAATGAAAAACGAAAGAAAAATATTTAAGTCTTGGCCCGGTGTCTAAAAAAAACCGGGACACCGGGCTGGGACGCTCAATAAACAGCCGGGACCCGGGCCGGGTACCCGGTCGTTTCCTGATATATATATATATATCTATATATATATACTATATATATATATATATATATATATATATAATATATATATATATATATACTATATATATATATTATGTTATATATATATTATATTTATATAATATATAATATATATATATATATATAGGTATATATACATATAAAATATATACCGGGTTAAATCAAATCCGGCGTATATTATACATATAAATATATACATGTATATATATTTATATTTATATTTATATAATATATATTATTATATATATTTTATTTATATACATATAATATATAGATATATATACATGTATGTTATATAATATGTATATATATATATATATTTAAATAATATACAAAAAATAAAAAGCAAGCAAGACATATCCTCCATTAACTATTGAATTATTATGCATAAAACATATCAAGTCTCAAAATTCAAGGAGGTTAATCCATTCCCATACTTTCTGCGGAGAATTATCCCCGAGACATCCCTTGCATAAACTAACGAAGCACAACTCTAGGCAATATATGCAGATTGTATACTTATTTCATATAATATATACCTATAAAAAGGAGATTGCCATGCACGTCAAAAATGCAGGGGATTCAACGCCTCCGTGATGTTGAATAAAGTGTAGGCACCTGAGTGCATCATGATCCCTTCTAATCTTACCTAATATTTTATCTTATAATATATATATTACCAAGATAATATTATTATTATTCTTAGAAGTACTACTTCATCGACAACAAACAAGGTTCGCCCCATAAACGTAATACACAATAAAAGGATAATAATAACAACGTGTGCCTATAAGAAATGACTAAATCCCATAATGGATTGGATAAATATTTTATAAGGATGAAGAGAGAGAAAGAAAGAGACTGATATCTCCCGCCTTTTTTCCCCTCCTGTTTTCCTCTTGTCTCCTTGCAGAGAATATTTTAAGGATGCTAATTCTCGTAAATTCACCAATATATAATATGTTTTAGTTGGTAGCTCTGTCTAATAACATATACTTTAACAACAAATACCATCGTCTATGGTAGAACTACTGATGTGTTTCTGTACCATGGAATTCATGGAATGGCGGGATATTTCCTATATGACACTGAGGTCACACGGGAGAGAATGGTATGCATTTTGAGCAAATTAAATAGTCATTCGTATGTGAGAAGTTCCTTTTAATACTATATTTTATAATAATTAATAAATTGTGAATAATCTATTCAAATAATTAATATATTATATGGATCGATGTCCATGAGTCATTTAGAACTATGAAGAATGACGTCCTTATCCCTGAGTTGATTTTCACACCGGAACAATTGTGTCTTATTTCATAATACCAAGTGTTTTTTCATTCACGTTCCTTTTTCTTTCAATCAGTCACGTTCCAAAAAGTCATTAAATATCAACAATCTTTACTTCTATTAATGCGCTTAATTTTTTTTACTCTTATGTAGGATGGTCCGTTATGGAGATGGACCGTGACTGGCATTATCGGTTAAGTCTTTACTATGTCAAAAAGGAGGACAGCAATACGTTTACTTGCAAGACGCCTCTTGGACGGATCAATTCCATTAGGGTCGTTGTCACTGGTAAGACCTTTGGATATTAGTTATTTTTGCTCTTATTTGTTTACCATTTTTACTGTTACCGACCAAAAAATTATTGCGGATTAAACATCATTTTTCTGTCACATCATCAACGATTTTGAACTATTATTCAAGGGAAATATCGTGAAACAATATTGGTCCTAACTGGAGTTAACTTTTAAAATCATTATACTACTTATAGAGTTATTCTTTTTTAATGGATGCCCGACCTTGTAAATAAAAAACATTGGATAAAATAATTTGCAAGCCGGTCAATGTCCGTAGGTCAGTAACATTCAATGAACACGATAGAAAAAAGGCAATAGTTTTTTGAAAAAGGTCAACACTGGCTGATACTGAGATAGGTTTTGGTGAGTTGGATCTACTTTAGTAGAAATATCCTTTTGATCCCATGGGAAATCTCTGTGATTATATTGAGAGGAATACGTAACGTTATCTATCTTAACTATCACAAATTAGTAAAGCCTTTTTTGGCGCCACTATCCTTAAAAATATGTAGATCTTTTATACGAATGACCAATATTTTATGGTCCTAATTCATTTTACCTAAATTTACAATTATACATCGATATTAAAAGCTCAGTGAATATAGTTTGTTCCATCAGAAATGTAATTTTTAAATTGCGAATTAGAAATATTTAAAATAATTAAGAAATTAATCATCCTGCATTTTGGCCAACCACCTTTTACTTCCACAATACGCCGATAATTTATACTTGACTTCAAAATCAGTGGAAAGGCGGCGAAATCTTACCAGCTCATCCAGTTTCTAAGAGTTCTTGATCATTTCAATGCGACTGGTTCCATCCACAATAAAAATATCAAAAATAACAGAAGCAGTGATTCAGGAAGTGAAGCGTTTCTATGAAGAAACCCCAGTTTCTCACTCAGAAAATCTTCTCAGCAAATTTCACTCACCAAAACAACGGTGTGGTGGATCGTACACACGATCTTCGATTCCGTTTTTATCATTACACTCCAGCTCAACCATGAACTGATTCCCACTGAGTGCAAAGAAGGCAGTTTCGTCAATGGATTCTGTAACGGCCATCCAACATTGACGATATAATCATTTGGTCTGATGAGAAGTTCTTTTGCCTCCATCAAAAACCACATCGAAAAAAACGACGTATTGTGGACAAATGAAAATCTTCGAAGTATCTACGAAACAAATGATAGGAATGATGTTAATCGTTCATGCATTCCTTGACGATGATGATCATTAGTCGTCGGTTAATGATGTGTCTCATACCTAAGATTGCTCCAGGACATAATTTGGCAAAGGCTGCCCTATTCTGGGGCATTTCTAGCAATTTTGTAAGGTTTCAGTAGATGTACCTCTTACAATATAGGACAATAAATGTGTAGATAATCATAAGACTCCAATTTTTACTTTTAAAAATGTATTTATGATAATTTTTTACGTATTTTGAGAACTTTTTATTCGCAATTGAAAGGTTATATTCCTGTTGACACACGCTGTACATGTATTTTAGAACTTCATAATGTTCTTGAGCTCTGATCATGAGATTTAAAGGATTAGGCTTGAAAAAACAGTTTATAAAGTATATTTAACTATGATATAACAAAAAAGGAAACATACTTATTTGCTAATAAATTATATTACATAAGAGTAATTATACATTAATGGCCACTCAACCATATTTTAAAACGTAGTCAGTTATGAATTATTTATTATCAAAATCCTGTTCAAGAAAAGAAATATGGTTTTGAAAAATAGTTTTTGTGGACACAAAATGCATGTCTCGGCACTTTTGATTAAAGGCATAAACTAACCAGATATGTTGGTATCATTTGTAAGACCTTTTAGCTGCTTCATGTCTTATAATATATTTACTACAAATAATTATGATAACCTACCAAATAAACATATTTTTAGCCACATATATATATATATATATATATATATATATATATATATATATATATATATATATGTGTGTGTTTGTGTGGATAAACTAATAACGGATGCTTTATATTGAATCAATTCATGCATGCTGTCTCCAGGAATGATGAGTAAATTGGATTTGTAAATGATATCTCAAGAGTATAACCATGAAGAGCAAATCTCTATTTCGTACAAACATATGTACATGTTTGAAATCATATCTTATTTTTTATCAATGAAATTGATTGACTAATAATACTAAAAGTTACATGTCCATATACACTGTAGATGCATTTCAATAACAGGAGTAATTTGATTGCAGGTTAGATATTGAAACTGTTGATCAAATGATAAGAAGCAAGAGTAATAGTTTTGCTTGGTTGTTTGGTAGGTTGTATGAGTGCCTTTGATAAGAAGATACAAATAACAAGCTATTGACGAAAACCATATCAATCTCGATTAACTATCATAAATTAGAAAGGCTCAATAACCAAATAGACGGTATTTTAATCATCGAAAGGTAAATAAATATTTAAACATTAATTGAATTTAACTTTCAAGAAGAAAAAAATTAAACGACACATTTTTTTAAATTTTAGTTTGGTTTATACATTTATATCCAAAATTGAAATTAAAATTAATAGTAAAATGTATCCGACTTTGAAACATGCAAAATATAAAGACATATCAAATTATGAAAATCTTATAATTAATCAAATAGTTCAATTATATATATATATATATATATATATATATATATATATATATATATATCTATATATATCTTCCTTTGTAAAGCAATATAAAAACTTTCAAAATTTTTTCAGGAGAAAGTAATCCTCTAATTCGGTTCTATTCGATTCCATCTGATTCATCCAAAGACGTTGCTAAAAGAAGTTTTTAATTTCGTCGATAGTGAAACGTTTTCTTCATGACATATTGACAAAAACTGCTCTACTTTATTTACATGAGCAAAGGTAACCTTTTTCCAAACACGCTAATTCGTTTGGAGGTGTTGTTGTTCAACTAAATCTATACACGCCCGTTACAACTTTGTTACCCGTACACAACACAATGTTAGTAATATTTTACGTTCATTTAAATTTTTATATGCTTCGGTTCAGATGACCCGCTCGTCTTTCTAGGTAAAAGTGCAAATAAATTTGTGAATAATATAGATACATTGTTCAAATTTAAACACATATAGTCCTTATGTACAAATTAAAAGTGAAAAAAATTGAGGAATGTGAGTATAATAATATAAAAAGCCTTTAAAAAATTGCGGGTTAAAATAACCCACTTGTCCACCTATCGATAAATCTTGACGCAAAAGCAAAGATTTGGGATCTTAAGTCCAATATTAGGTTATAAAACCTGGTAAATTTTATGAAAAATAATGTTCTACCACAGCTAGAGCAATAATAAATATAAATTTTGATTACCACCGTTTTAAATCTTGATTCAGAAACAATGATTTGGAAGTCTATATGGTAAGTTATAAAACCTGGTAAATATTAAATAATTTAGTACCACAGCTATTGAGCTAAAGCAATAATAAATATAAATGTATTGCGATTTTGATTAACAGCGTTTTAAATCTTGGCGCAGAAATAATGATTTAGTCAAAATATTAAACTGAAAGTTTAATCAGCATTTCGAGATTCGATGTTTTCTACTTATTTAAAACATAGAACGTGAAATAGAATACATCAAATTAAGCTTAAAGGGTGGGCTACTGGCTCGAATGGGCCACATACTCCTTTTAAAGATATACTTAATATCCTAGAAACTTAAAAACTACCATTAGTTCCCATAATAATATTCTTTTTCACCACCCCTGCCGAATTTTGCATTAACCTTCTTTTGTACTGCAAATAAACTATAGAATACGTAGTTTTCCAGAGCTGCAACATGCTAAAACACTCACAGAAGCAAAAATGGACTCGGAAAATTTCCTCTTGCTTTTTATGATATAAAACAGTAGTTTATTAAAATGAAGGACTTTTATAAAATTAAAGATATTTTAATAACTTTTTATATTTGAACAGCCCTTAAATGTTTGTATATTTAAACGTATAAAAGGATACATCAGCTTTGTATATTAATATAATTGCATTTTAAACTTCTGAGCATTCTCTATATTTACGTATTTTACATCAAAGAATATATGTATTACTATCAAATACGTATTATTAAGCGCCTTATAATCTTATAGTCACTCCTATTTAATCCCTGCAAAATCCCACCTGCATCTTTAGCTTCTAAAACTAAATTGACGCATATGTGCAAGGGGTTTCAATGCATCCGGCTACAATATGTATGCACTTGCGGTTACTATGAACTCCAACGTAATTTTCTCATGCATAATGAGTAAATTATGCAGTTATAAAGTGCATAATAGGATTAGTGCACATCTGCACAGCCTGAAAGTATTTTTTTGAAGCGTTTATTATTCATGCTGTACATTATATATGACGTACAGAAAATAATTGTTGTGCTTCTTGTTATGTTTATTACTAACGCTAAGACATTTAGTAGATTCATATCTAAAATGGTCCATTGTACTTCATGAGGGAGTTTTTTGTGTGTCAAGGAATGCATGGCATAGCACTACTACTTGGACCTAATAGCCCATATATGAGCATAGCCAATCCAACCATTTGTTATATAAAAATGATTTTTATTTAAGAAATAAAGCATACCTAAAACTCAAAATGAAACAACTTAAGGTGTGATTATAGATACCCCACCGTGTGGTTATGTTCTTACCTAAGTTGTGTGCTGTTTGTATATGTCTTTGTGTAAAAGAGTAATACATATTTCTAAGCTCATAAAAAGGTGTGATTAGAGACATAATAGGAATATCAGAGAGGGAATTAGCTTCTCGGGAGATTGATCAACTGTCAACGTGGCTGGTACGACTACCAAATTTGGTCAGCCTCATTGAAATTATTCCTAGGTTTGATGTATTATTTTTCACGCTATGATACTAATTTCTATCCACAAGAATGTATTTTTATCATACATTAAAGGGAGGGAAAATATGTATCACTTATTGCAACCGTATCGAAACCCTATATAGAAAAAAAATGAAGAAAATTTACTCTGACGTTTTTTACTTCGAAACATTGTTTGAGAAAATTATGTTTTTTAAAGATCACATATTAGTTCATAGTTGTAAATACGTGCCTGAAGTCACTTTTTAATATATCACTCCTTCTCGTAATTTAAATAATAATAACAAACCAATAAACTGCTCACTTAATATACTAGTTACTGTTCAAAATAAATATACATAGAAAACAATGTAATAAAGTGAGAAACATGACCTCACATACATTTCTATGCAACGTATATTAAATCAATACAACACAATATGAAATATATTACCCATATACAACTCTCCTAATTCAATATTTCAAAGTATATATCTATACTTAAAAAAGAATTCCGTTCGTTGTGCGTTCGTTTCGTTCGTTTTCCCTGTATCTCCCGACGGTTCTTAGATCTTGACGAATTTTCAGTGAATAGTTTTGAGAGCTCAGGGATTGTTTTAGTGGGGTTGTCAACTCCGGAAATTCGTCATCGACATGCTTATTTATTCGCCAAAACGTTTTTGTTGCCGATTTTTTTAAATTTACAAGTTAGATTTTGCCCAAATTTGTCTTATAAGACTGAGGACTAAAACGTATTTTTTGTTTTATGAGTTTTGTCCCGAAAATTCGTTTTCTACATGATTACTTAAAAATATTTTTTCTTTCTGTTCCTGTATGTCCCCCAAATTTAAGTTTTGTGGAAATAAACACTTTGTTATATTGCAACATCGTGCTAACGAATTTTAATAATGCCTAAGGATGGAGTGATGTCATAACCCAGCCTTAAGAATACAAACGGAGAAATGGCAATGATGATGAAATGACGCTTTTTAAGGAGCTAATTTTCATTAGGAAATAACATTAGCGCTCTTTGAAATGGCTTAAAATAACTTCTTTTTGTATGATGTGTAACTTCCGCCTTAGGAATACAAAACGGAAAAAATGGCAATGAAAACCCAATGATAACTTTTTAAGAAACTGATTTTAAAATGAAAAGTCACATGCTATGACATCACTGAATTATTCGTGTGATTTCTTCTTTTTGCGATGTTTAAATACTCAGCTTGTAAAGGGTACAAAACGGAAAAAATGCAATAAGACGCAATGACAACTTTTTAAGGACTTAGTTTAATATTAAAAAATCACACGCGATGACATCACTAAAAATTATTGGTGTGATTTTTTTCCATCCATACTATTGTCAATTGGAAAATCCCGGGCCAGCGCCGGTAATATTCGCTAAGTATATTATATAAAGAGGTTTGTTTACTTTATTTGAACTCATTTTATATCCTAAACACTCAATTTTATATCTTTAAATTACGAACCAAAAAAAAACTTTTCTCCACTTAGAATTGGTGGATAATTTGAAAATAACATATCCTACATAATATTCCAAATATTCATACCAAATAAAGACAATTTTTGAAGTTTTATGAAGAGTACCTTACTAGAAAATATTATTAGACGGAAGTATTTCAATCGTGCTATTTTTTATAGGTACGTTCACAAATATTAAATCATTTTGATGAGATATATTTATCTGCTCAGTCAGATAAAAAAAATAAGAACCTTTAAAATAAACATTTTGTTTAAAAAATGACTAACCACTTAGATGATTGTACTAATATTTCAATGTTTTTTTGTATTTCATTTCAAGGGTTGAAGACCATGCGTAAATTAATTACATAAATAGACATTATAATCTAAAATTTGCACTCCATACATAAGATACTAAAAATAAATTCAAACTTTAATGAGCTTCATAAGAGGTAAGTTTGATCCTCAGGTTGGGTTCTATCATGCCAGGTCAGATAATTTAATATTCAATGTTATATTATGAATTAAACTAAACGAGAAATAATTATTGAACTTGATGTTCAACATTAGTAACTAGTTGTTTACAAATCTAATTTCCTTGTGTCCTTATACACATACGTGAAGAAACAAATATATATGATATATATAACAAATTGTATTTAATACTACAAATAATAAAATCTGATTTTGTATTATTTTTGCTTATTTGGTTTAATAGAATTGCATCCGACAGGATATAAATTATTATATTAAAATAAGTTATGTAAGTTACTACGGCTAAGAAAAAAATGTTTATTTTGAGCCTTTATCGAATATCCTTCAATCTTATTTTATTGCTATATTCGTATGTAAAATATGTGTTAAATAATATTGATTATGAATTCTAATTTAAGATAAACATCAAACGTAAAGGAAAAAAAATATATCCAATAGTTTGAAAGCTATTTTCAATAAAATAATATATTCATTTTTCATAGATGTTGGAATGCCCCAAATTTGACATATCTGATGTGGAGTTAGAGAGTCGACTCCGGAGTCACAAAGTCGGCTCCATTGCATCTTTCAGTTGCCCTCGAGGATGTAACTCATAGGGCATCATCTCTTCAGTGTCTCAGAAATGGTAAGCAATATTATTTATTTTTAAATGCTTGGAATCATAAACTATAAAAATACAATAAAAAAATTAAATATTTTTTTTAAACATTATTTATTTAATGATTTCGTTATTTTTTGTGTTTATAAAGTATACATAAAAAGAATTTATATATAAAAACGAACATCGCCAACCTATTGCAACTATTTTATCTAAAACATAAATATTACAAAGGTAGTGCACATTCTATTAAAGTGTTTTGTATCAAAATAAATGTACAAACCAGGATAACTGATCAATTGTGCTTAAAGAGCCGAGAGGCCACTCCTGACAAATGTAGCTATTTAAAGAGACAGTTTCATTCATTGTGGGACAACGCCTGCCAACCGCCAAAGGGACAGGTTTCTATGGAATCCGATCCTATGTAAATCGTCCTATTGGAGCCCATTAAACCGATTAAAAATACATAATTTAGTAAATGAAAGATATTTTATGATAAATGTTAATATTTCTTTTATCATATTTTTTATTTAAATCTATAAAATTTACCTTCGGTTTATGTGTCCATTTCAGGAAGTTGGTCGGGGAGCCACCGGTTTGTCAGCCCATCAAATGCACAGCTCTGGAGATCCTTGACTCACATCTTAGAGTTCTTTCACTGAACAATAGTTACCTTGGAACCGCTAACTTCTTTGCCCCTTTGGCTATAAGCTTGAGGGACCGGAGACCATCAGCGCGGCCATGAAGGCTTTTGGAACGGCGTGGTTCCCAAATGTAAAGTAAAGAGAAGCTCAACCCTGTGTATATTTTTTAATGAAGCAGTCTTGGGCGTAAAGTTTTGTGAATTATTATTTGAACAGGGACAGGCTCTGAAATAAACCAATATCTTACGTGTTTTGTATTTGATTGCAAGGATCTAACAAATAAAATAAACGGTTAGATATAAATATCAAAAATTATCATATATTTTTTTTCATGTTTAAAATCTACAGTTTATGAAGGGAAAAACATTTGATTCAAAGATAGGTTTGTTATAGGATGACATTTTTGTTTTTTAAAGGCTATGAACTTTTATCCATTAACAAAAACAGGATTTTTATATGAACCAAGTAATTTTTTAAATGATATATATATATCAGAAACGACCAGTACCCGGCTGCTTCTGAGCGTCCCGGCTCGGCCCGTGTCTTAAAATCACCTGGCCGGGACTTTATATTTGCGTTTTTCGTCATTCTGAAAGTTTCGAAGTTTTTTATAAGAAACGAATTTTAATTTTTTTAAATATGTATAATTATTTTCTAAATAAACGTTCTCACTTTCCTCGATATTTTTTTTTATTTAATGAAATTATTTTCTAAAAAAACGTCATTACTTTCAGAATCACGAAGGAACAAAAATTATTAAGTAGCAGTCCAGTTTTTGGCCCGGCCCGGCTTGAAAAATTGAAGTCCCCAGACCGGCCCGGACTCGACGAAAAGAAGTGTCCCGTTCGTTTCCTGTTATATATATATATATATATATTATATATATATATATATATATATCTATAGTATATATTTATGTATGTATATTATGGTATATTATATATACTATATATATATATATTTGATAGTATAGAATGAATCCAAATAACTATCAATTATATATTAAAGCGTTAAAAAAATATCATCATCCTATGATCAAGCTCATATTAAACGTAGGTATAGAAAGGAGAGCATTAGCTCATGGAAGGTGTTCGATAGTCAATGTTAAGAGTGCAAGTTTGACTCCCGAGTGGGGAAAGTCAATGTGGGCCAACCTCATTGACTCGATGGATGGTAAAATTTAAAAATCTTTAATGCTTATTTATATCTGCAAAGATGAAACTCCATTAACACACTAAATAATTATAACTATAAATGTACTCAATTCTTTTTATTTTTCTCAATTCTCAGCCATTGAATGTGCATCTCCGTTGCCCCCCTCAATGGCGCCTCCTTGACAACGACAAGTACTTGGGTGGGCACACGGTTCAGTACATCTGTGACGACGGCTTCGTACTCATAGGAGAGCCCATCATACGATGCACAGAGTCCGGACTATGGTCACACGCGACTCTCCATTTTGTAAGTAAAACATAAACATTTTTTTAGCATTGTTCATAAAAAGGAAAAAAATAAGCCGGTGGAAATAACTGCCAAATTAATGCAATCATTGTTTCGATTATATATCGATTGTATACTTATGACATAGCAAATAACTATTGATGCGAATAAAATTCTTGACATTTTAAACTCTCAGCTTATAAATGTGAACTGAGAAAGGAATTATTGTTCCCAATCAAATTTATATAAATCATTGTATGGTAAAGTTCTCAGTTTTCCTAAAAATTAAGCCCTCAGCATCGACTTGGTATTTTTTCATATCTCTAGAGAAAACAACAAAAGCCCTCTCCCGCTTCAAGTGCAAGTTGACTGATCAAATGACCATTGGATCTCTCATCTCTGACGAGTCATGTTTTTCTAAATCACTATTTTATCTCAAGATATCTCATAAAAGAAGGATGATAGGTTGGGAGTTGTTTATTTTTCTTCCTGACAAGTTATAAATACCTGTGTTTTTTTTATTATGTTATATTTGTTTTTAAAGTAGCTTTAATCAAACTTTCATTTATTATTCATCCGTTTATACGTGCATTTTTTCTGTCGAGAATCTTTTTAGATCTAAATAAATATTTTAAATCAAAAAAAAAAAAAAAAAAAAAAAAATCTCTAGAGAATATTTTGCAAACAATAAATAGAAAATATTAAAAAGTTTTGGCTGGGCAAAACTAAAAGAAGACTATTTACATCCATACTATACAATATCATTTTATTCCAAAGTAAATACTACATATTAATGCTTATATTGCCAATACACTTTATTGCTCTCATTAAAGAGCCTGTCGGTTCCCCGGGATCCCTTAAACGGCCGAATCATGCCCGTCAAGTTCCTCTATGAAATCGGTGACAAGATCCTCATCGAGTGCAACTCTGGCTACGTCAACACAGGGAGGCCGAAGCCATTTGCAACGAGGATGGAAATGGTCGGAGCGCCATACCCTCCTGTCTGAGCTATCTTAACTCATCCTAGAAGTCATTTTACGAAGGAAACTAAACACCTGGAAGGAAGACTCCATAAATAGAGATTGTTGAAGTTAATTACAATCAGAGCTAATTTCATATAGATATTTATACTTTTATGATAGCAAATAAAATAAGTTGTAAAGATAGCCAGTGGTATCATTTATATTCCTTGTTTTTTTCCTCATTGCAAAGTTAATTATGTCGACTTGTATAAAACAGTATCTCGAAAGAAAAGAGAATCTGTCAAAGTTGTTGATGAGGTAAAATTCCATCTAGAAGACTGTCTCACCGGATGAATAGGAATCAATTAGTCATGGTAGCTGAAAAAGGATCTCTTTCATTATTTCCCTTGATGACACTTATTATTTTTTAATAATAAAATATTTTTAATTTTTTTCGTTAAAATGACGTCACTCTGTTAATATTTACTGTCCCTTTTTCTATATCTTCATATTTGGATTTTATAATTTGATTACTTAAGGATAACTATAGCCTTTCTTCGATTCCTTTTTTTCTTAAAATAGAATATATATATCCATATATATATATATTTATATA
>CP045903.1:15846128-15862629 GCA_013387185.1 Caligus rogercresseyi | reverse complement strand
ACTTAACAATTGTTTATTTTAGTATTTTTAATTTCTTTTTGTACATTTTTATGATAAACCTACATTTAATTTCAATTACTAGAAAACACATCTCCTTACCTTCAAAAATATATCCCTTCCATTTGTTTCAAGTTGATCGCTGGTTGAAAGTTGGATTATAATATTGTATCCAGTATCTTGAGCATCATTTATTGAACAAGGAGTCAATAAATCTTTGTTTATTCCTCACTTATTTAAAAAAGATACAAGCTGCCTTGAGACCCACATCAAAGGAAACAGGGAAAGAAAAAGTAATTTCGTTTCTGAATTGATGGTCCTATATTATCAAGCATATATATGTACTACATACATAGCCCCCAATAACTTATGTATGTCTATGAAGTGCTTTTTCTCCAATATACTAGGTGCTGGGCTTCATTGTTGTATGTATCGAAGAGCCAATATTAGAGGGCCTTCCCAATACTCTACAATACCTAGATAGCTAACAATATGCTTAAACTATAAGAGGAAATTATAGAGGTAAATAAAATGGAGCGTATAGGACCTTAGGCTTTCACAAGCGTAAAGGCCTGTGCTGCTTAATAATGCACGAAATACAAATATTCTATGAGATGTATAAAAGAAAGACTATACTAGAGATATCATTGAGAAATATCGGAAGTTGTTTACTTATTATTATTTAATAAAGTTTTTTTTAATTCTTTGAATATATTTTATATTATACGTAGGTAATATATATATATGTATATATACACGTTCATAACAGGTAATTGCCCTTTGAAAATAATTCATATTTTTAATTCATAATAAATATCTGAACATAGATACATCCTTAGAGATATAGCACAGTATATAGCTTATTTAGATAATAAGTCAGTTTGTCAAATCAAATAGATCTTCTATATCTGTCCTGGGATAAATAAATTGGAATCAAACACAGAAACGACAAACACAAAACCTTTCATATATTTTTTCATCTTAATATTGATTTGTTTGTTATTTGCTTCCATATGCATTGGTCAAGACATTCCTCTGTTTTCAGAGCCTATAAGAAGAGTTACGACAATAGATTGGAGCGTCACCTGTGAAAGAGCATTTAGTTCAAAACAAAGCATGGAATGAAAATAATCATTATTGTTCCTATGTTATTGTTGGAATAAATTAATCGGAATCTATGACAAAGTTGTGTCTATAAACTTTTGGGGGATTGTTCCATGGGAAATAGAGAGAAATTCTCGGCTCGTGAGCGATTTGTACAATCCACATCACTAGTAACAATCATAGTTGTGCTTTTTAATATATATTGTAAAGATTATATTGTTTTTACACATCGAAAAATTATCTCAAAAGACAATTTATTTGCGACTCGATAAATTATGAATGTTTTGAGCCTGACTTGAGTCAGCTGTTGTGAGTCAGCTGCTACAAGGACAGTTCTTACGACGCAACTTTACTTATAAGGCTCTGTTGTTATTCTAGAGAATATACTCTCTTTGTTGTTATATATACACATATACACAGAAGACGAGTAAAAGCAGACTCTCGTCGACCCTATTACAAGGATTAATCAATACGCTAAATATTCCATTTGGGACTCACTCATTTCAAAAGAACCAAATACGTGTTATTGTTACAATAAAAAACGCCTTATATTTTCATTTAAAGTTTTATAATCCCATAAAGAATAAGATGCTTACATTTTACGGCCCTGAAAACTAAATTTATTGAATTATAAACTCCATTTTACAACATATAATTAAAATATCCTTCTTGACATGAATTATTTCATTTACTTTGCACATCTTTTTCAATATTCCTGTTTTTTTTCCTTCTCTATGAATATTAAATTTCTTATTTTATTGTTGTGATTACTCCTTCAATATCACTACAACAAGAAGATACAAAATCGAGAGTAGCAATTTTCCTTCTATCCATTTCTTTGTAAGAGACTGAGATGCAACTTGGTATAAAAGTATTTAAGTTATTCAAGAGAAGCTTCCAAAAAAAGGAGAAACTTTTTTCAAGTACTTTTTGATCATGTAGATTTTTCAAGGAGATTCTCAAGGATATATGTAAATTAAACTTAAAATAATCTTCATTCAGAATTCAAGCCAGACTTCAGTCAAGCAATTTGCATACTTCCATCTATGTACGTATAGTACGTTTGGCTCAAGTCTAAATCTGAAGCTTTAATGGATTATCATCGTCAATATGAGTTCTGGACAAAGCTTACTATTAGTCGTTTTTTTCAGACTTATTGAATTAGAGATATTACATTTAACAAAAATATAAATAAGCATTATAATTTAAAATTAAATCTCTTTTATAAAGTCACGCATACATTCATCATAATATAACAAAATAACACTAAAACACACTAATTTCCATAAATATGGTTAAAACAAATACAAATAGAATTGCAAAAATCAGTGAACAATAATCATGATATATTGTTTTAATAGAAGATGTCACTTTGTTGTTTATATTTTTTTATAAGTCTGTGAAATTTGCTGAAGAAATGGTCGATGCTCATTGGAACTGGAGGGGGTAAAAACGCACCAAATCTCCCACATACATCCAATGAATGTTGTCGCTACCAGGAACCTCAATGAGAAGGCGTTGTGCTGCCGTAGATATCATAATTGCTTTGATATTTTATTTAGTGATTATTTCATTAACTGTCATCCTTTTTGCCAGATAACTACGAATGCTAGACAAAGCTATGTCCATAGGTCGAGTTTTTGCTGGTGTTTTTTTTGTGGATTCATGAACAGTCCGAACAAAATAATGTCGTGATTATTTTGCCATTAACTCCTTTCACGTTTATTCGTGTACGAACACCCTTACGAAATGGAGGAACGGACAATTGGCAAAAGCTTGAACAACGGAATTAAACGTTGTCCACAGTCTTTAAGGTTTTTTAATATCAAATATAGAAAATTTATCAAACGGGGAAAATAGCAACGTATTTTATGTAGATGATTTTTCTTACCCTTCCTTAGTGATAAATCACTTAAATGTATTTGAACGGGAATTAAAGATATCGTCAATATTTCAAACCGTTTTGTCACGTTTAAAAAATGTGAGCGCTCTTAATGAAAATCCCTATATAATACCCTTTTACCAGCATTGTATAAAATAATCAAACCTGCATTGGTTGTCATGTTGGTCTACGTTTATGCAATTACAAAGTCCACTCTGTTCAAAAATATATGAAACAGATATTCATACCATTTTTAGATAACATTTTGGGACTGTGATTCATTTTTATAAGGTTTGCAGTGGATTAGTCACTCACTCTATAACACTAACTTGACATAAATTTTGTTAATATTTATATTAATTTTTACCGAAAAAACATAAAAAGATATACAGTATTTAATTTTGAAAATAATGTACGTCCAATTGCCGAGACAGCTGACTCGTCGGCAATTTTTATTACGTTCTATTTGTAAACAGGAAACATGATATTGTATTTTGTTATTCTGCCCGTTCACATCATCAAAAATAAATTGCTACAAAATATATTTTATAAACCAGATCGTTTATTATGTAAATAAATAAAAATGAGACATTTACATAAAACCCAAAGCAAATGTGTAATAAAACATAAATAAACATTATAGTTTAAAATTTTTGCTCTGGGGAGGAACACAAACAATAAAATATTATATAAATTTAATAAAATCCTGTGGGGCGACTAGGAGAACTTCTTAAGACCACACAATACTTAAATTGTACAAAATATTTTTAATGACGTCACAAATAATACAAAGATACCTGACGTTTTTTTTAAATAAGAAACTTTATTGATTTAGAGAAATTACATATATAAATATATATAAATAAACATTCTAGTTTAAAATTAGATCTCTAAACAAAAGTTAAAAGGCGAAAAAAAACAATACTGCATAATATAAAACAAAACTTAAAAACAAACACATATTCTTGAAATATACCACAAACACATCAAATTAAAGTACATAAACACAAAAATAGTCAAAACACTATATATCGACAATATTACATGATAAATATAAAACATACAACAATAATATAATTTGGGAGTTAATTTTACCACCCAGACCAAAGATAATTTGACGTTTCCCCTTAATAAAAACAGGAAATAAACGTACCTGCTATTTTATATATCTATGATATGAGCTCCTTTCCCTTCGTTTTTCAAATAACATGTGAGATCCTTCGAGTTAAGATAATTAACCACAATCCCATGAGTGTATTTATATGACTGGGTAAACCATAGACTGACGAAAGCGAGGAGTTTGACTTTATCCTTGGGAGAGTGAATTTTGAGGTTAATTCTTTTGAATAAATTGATTTTCTTTTTGTTAAGTAGGACTCCATTAACTATTTTATGTATATTAATTTATTTATTAAGCTAAACAAAAAAGAAGGTCTCAGGATAATTTATCAAAGTTTTACACCAATCCAGAAGGCTTCTAATTATATGCTTCAGCAGAGTCTTTCATTTTTAGTGTTGGATATGAGGCGGAATTGAATACACGATTTGGGACAATACTCTAGGCAGGGAATACTATAACCTGGAATAGAAACTCCCTCCTTTGTATGTCAAAGTTTAACTACCATCGTAAAAAAGCAATGAAAGATTTCCTATATATATATCTATCTATCTATCTATATATATATATAATATATATATAATATATATATATATATATATATATATGAACTATGAATTAAAAAAGTAAAGTAAGTCAGCACTGAGGACTTCAAAATATATGTCAATATTTTGTTTGCACTAAAATTAATTGTTTCCCGGCAAATCCAGCGAAATGTTATATGTTTTTATGATATAAATAAATTTTAATAATCTAAGCACATATATCAATTATTTTACGTAGGCGTAAAAATCATTATATGGAGTGTTCAATTAGAGTTTTGATTCTCAGAGACTTATACTAAATTATGATTTTATATAAGCAGTATGCAGACACAGCCGACGTCATTTACTCTTGCATTTAGCATTAATTTATTGCTTTCATTTATAACAATATTTTTTTTATTCTGCACAAAATGCATCTCTTCAAATAGAATCATGCATTTACTGACCTTTTAGCAAACCACAGGAATAATTTCATGGAGGCAATTAAATATACAAGCATCATAACTTGAAAGTGTATTTATAATGAATTTTTGATGCATTTTAAAATACTATTATGTGGTTTTTTCTGGTGGTCATGGAAGCACGGTTTTTGAATTAATGACTCAATTGATTTTGTGTGGTTTTTAATATTACTTTAACATAAAAGTTATACTTTTATATATTTTACTTTAATGACTACCAAAAATATATAGAAGTTTTTAAAAAATCACGAGGAAGGTCGGTGTAGGAAGCTTTTCAATTGATTGAAATTGAAAAAAAAACCACTCGTCCCTTCGAAGATGTTTTCAAGTATTACAGTGGAAGAAATACTTAGAGTACAAAAATGAAAATAAAGTCTCTAAGAATTAAATACCAAGACAACTCTTAAAGTGCGCCATATTAAGACACTTTTCATAATTAGAATGAAAGAAAGAGAGTTTCTTTCACTCATGTATTGTTGTTCCCAAGGTATGTTACATTGAGAACTTCATCAATTCCCGTCGTGCTCTCAGTCATCATTGGTCCGACCTCATCTGCCGTGGTAGCTGGATATATTTATAAAATATCATTGTAATCAGTTATCAAGAGGATTTATAAACAAAATCATTAAATTTGTCAATGAATATTTCAATTGTCCTTTATATAATTTGAAAGAGTCATATAATGTTTAAAAAAAATATTATTTATTCAATCTTGGAGGGAATAAAATTTACAGTTTTTCTAGTAAAAAAACATCTGTAGGGAGGGGGGAGAACAACTGTTAAAGGATATTTAATAGATCATGCTTAATGAATATAATATCACATAAAAACTGTAAAAAACGGAAGTGGACAAAATATAATTTAATATCTTATATAATATGAATATAATAAGGTAAGGACTAAAAGAAACTAGAGGCATATATACACTCAGAGAGTGCAAACCTCCGCCGTCATGAGCCTTCCGAGGCGATTTTCACGACTGGGAGCTATAGAGAGACGGGGAGGGTTCCCTAGACGGAAATTCCAAGAGGAACACGCTCCCGGCACCGAATTTCACAGCACAGCGACATCTATTGGCAGGTAGCTAACTTGGCAATTAGTAGTATTTAGCTCATTTGGCGCCTTAATTCTGCACTCAGAGATGCCAAAATTTAATCACTTCTTCCTTTCACTTCCAACAACTCCACAATAATTCATCCAAATCCGTTCAGTACTTTTTGAGTTATCCTGCTGACAAACCAACAAACTAACAACTAACAAACCAACAAACAACAAACGCCAGTGAAAACAAACCTTCGGCGGTAACAATGTAAAAACGGAAAGTGGACAAAAATATATCTATTTTCTTAAATAATTATCGCTTATAATAATATGAATATAATAAGGTAAGGACTAAAAGAAGGGAAATTAATATAACAAATTCTCTAGTGATGTACTTGTAAAAATAAGTAATAATGTGAAAAAGCGATATGACATAGTTGGATATTTGCTTATATCACCTTCTTTTTCTACTCCGCAAGTCGTGGAATACACGATAAAGTAGTATATTTCAACTATAATAAGGACATCTACCTTTTATGGGCAAAAGGATTTATTTTCATAAAAACTTTACGAATAAAAATTGAATAATTGTATATAGTATTCAATACGAGAGATACACTTTTTCCCTCTTATTAAATAGTTGGGCGGAGTATTACATATTTCTTTTTAAATTAAAAATAAGACTGATAAGAAATGGCTCGACATGAATACTAGAAATATTGATTAATACAAATAAATGAATATGAATCAATCCAACTTTTATCAATCAATTTATATATAAACAATACTCAATTTAACTGCAGCTATTTTGAATGATTAGCTTCGACCAAAAGTCGGTAGCTTCCTTTAAAAATGCATTTTATCAAAGTCTTGTTTGGCAAAAAATTATAATGGAAACAAATCTTGTTACAAAAAAAAGCGTCATAACCCATTCCTTATGCAAAAGTGTTTATACAAATATTCCTATTTGAACCGTTATATTTACGGATTAATTAATGATATTATAAAAATTCCACTTTCTCATGTCCCTTCCTTAATTTTGATTGAGGTTTCGTGACTGACCTTTTTCAAGAAAATAATATCATAAAATGTCTGCGGTACTTTGTAATTATGAAACTCCGGGTGTTCTATATACATTGCTTGTACATATAAAAGTCATAAAATATTCGTATTGCAAGTCTTTATTATTAAAAGGATTTGCAATTGTGACCTCTTGTCAAAGTCTTTTTCCTACTATATTTGTAAAATATAGCATCGTACTACTGCCTCTGGATAATATTGTATGTGTATATGCATATATTTGATATTACTTTTCCATTTATAATGTTACAGAAAAATGGTTGTATATATAACTCCTTAGATCGAATTAAATCCTCTAAATCAGTAGAAGTATGTTATGATTGACTCAATTATTTATGCGTATATACATTAATTGTTTATTATTAATAGGTTTTATTTAAATAATAGGGTTTATTTTATTTTTTCATTTATACAAATAAAAATAATTCCGTTCGTTCGTTCGTTTCCCTATATCTCCCGAATATTTCATCAGATCTTGACGAAATTTTCAATCAATAGTGTTGAGAGGTCAGAGAGTTTTTTAGTGGGCTTGTAAACTCCTGGAAAATACGTCATCGCCATGCTTATTTAATTTGCTAAAACATTTTTTATCGATTTTTTCGAAATTGCCAAGTTAGATCTTGACCAAATTTACTTTGGATGATTTTGTGGTGGTAAGACGTGTTTTTTTGCTGTTTACCGGAAAATTCGTTTTCAATATTATTACTGAAAAATAAGTTCCTTCTATCCTTGTCTTTTCCCCACAATTTAAGTCTGCAGAAATGACAACTTTTTATAACGTAACCTCGCACTAATCAAATTTTAATAATGCCTAGCATACTTGAGCAACTACATCCCTAGAGAAAGCCCCGGCGGCCCAAAGGGAGGAGACAAAATTAAGAATGCTAGCTACCCAAACAATTGCATCTCCCAAAAAGCCCAAATCCAAAGGAAGAGGCAAAATTAAGAATGACATCTACCCGAGCAGTTAGATCGCGAGAGGAGATTGGAACACGAAAAGAACGAGACAAAGCCCAAAAAACTTTAAAAAGAAAATAATTATGCCAGAAAAAATGTTTTTTGCTTTAAATGAAAATAAAGAGATTAAGAACGCCAAAGATCCCCAGGCAAATATTGGCGAAATGAATGTTATTTGTGGATAATTAAAATATATATTACAATACATTATTATAATATTTTTTGATTAAGTCAAAATAATTGTTTCAGATTGCTGACGTTTCACTATTCAGGAAGATTTGAAACGAACATAGCTTGTATTTTTATATCTTGGAGCCAAGAAGGAAAGATAGTTAAAAAAGAATCAAAGAAAGAAGTTGATAATTTTATAAATGTAGCGTTTGTATTTGTTTATTTACATATTAATACTAACGGATGTTACCCGGCGCTGCCCTGGACTTTCCAACTTGAAAATAGTCTTTGGAATAGAAAAAAATCATACGAATAATTCTAATGATGTCTTGCACAACCGAAATGATGTGCTCTTTCATGGTTGCATTCAATATCTGATAGCGTCCTTCAACCTGATCAATCGTGCCTAAAAAATAAATTTGAAGAAAATGAGGCTCCGAGAGCCAATGCAGTGATAGAGTTGTCTATGCACTCTAATACCATTTCTTGAATAAAGTCATATAATTTACTATATGACTCTTGCAAAGGTGAGCAATCTTATTTTATTTTTCTCTGCAGAGGCGTTTCCCTGTTTGAAAAGAAACTGACCTAAAAAATACTTTGACTTTAATAAGCTTGTTTAATAAAATAAACTTAATTGAAAATAATGCGTACTTCTCATTATGTTGAAGTAAGGGCTGCAGTTATGTATGTCTTGACCTGGCCAAAAATGTACAAATGCAAATCTAGAAGCAATGCACGTTTATTTGCATTTTTTGCATATTTTAAAGTTTTCTAGTTTTGCCCCCGCATATTTTGTCATTTTCTTCATTTTGCCCGCATATTTCTATCATTTTTAGCTTCATGGATTAACAATTATAGATAGAGATAGAAAATCGAGGGATATTTTGGGCGTGTGAAAGGGAGAATGTGTGAAGGTTGCAATTGAGTTCAAGTTCCTTGTTATCACTATTCTCTTTCCTCTCTTGAGGAATATTTATTTCATTTATGAAGCAGGCCAAGTCGGCCGGAACGGAAAGTATTTATTTTATATTTGAATATCTTTTTTCCTTCTGTTCTGAGGAAAGAGAATAGTGATAACAAGGAGCTTGAACTCAATTGCACCCTTCACACATTCTTCCTTTCACTCACCCAAAATATCCCTCGATTTTCTATCTCTAATTATAGAGAAGTAGGGATCACTTGAACGGGGCGCATTTTATTGCACATTAGGCGTGCGGTTGTTTTTCCTCTGTACACGCGTTTTTGTACCGCGTAAATTCTTGCTCGGCAACTCTATCTCTCTATTTCATGCCTATAACGTACCCCCACCTTTTTTTAGAAAGGGATAATTCACATCGTAACAGGACTAGCACCCCCCAGACAATCACCCCCCAGACATTTACCCCCCGTTAGTAATATTTATCATCTCTTATAGTCCACTTATTAAGTTAACTATGTTTTCCAGCTATTAACAAAGGTGACGTCACTGGTTAACCACTTTCTTGATCTCCTTTTCCGCTGCTTGCGAAGACTAATGGGGACTTGGATATCTTAAAAAAAGCCACAGGAACACGTTTTTGGGTGTGAAGAAATGAATATAATAGATTGAGAATAAAATTTATATGTCAACTTATTTGAGTGGATGAGTTTTTGATCATAGTCTTCGATTTAGGACAAGTGGTTCCTTGATGAAATCTTAGAAAATAGCTTAGGACCTATATGAGATAAATAAGATATCTTGAGTTGATAGGTTACAAACTGTATGATTGTCTAGTTGTACATAAGTAGCCCAGATATAAGGTCTAAGACACGAAATTTGCAAATTTATGCACATTTAATTAATACATATTCCAATTCTAAAGGACTGGGACTGAGTACTAACCAGTGACGTCATCTTTGTTAATAACTAGAAAACATAGTTAGCTTCATAAGTGGACTTTATTATATAAGAAATATTACTAACGGGGGGTAAATGCCCGGGGGGTGATTGGCACGGGGGGTGCTAGTCCAGGGGTGATTGTCGGGGGTGCTAGTCCGGGGGGTGATTGTCTGGGGGTGATTGCCCTAGAATCAATTCACATATATGCATATATAGCAGTTTTCGTTCCAGATTTTAGACATTTAAAAAACTCTCTTGTTTACTCCAGATTTGTAAAGCCCTACTTATGCCATATATCCAACACTTTGCATACTTCCTTAATTGAAGAAAACGTATAGAGGCTATATGCAGTATTCACAACTATAATATTTGTTCACCATTTTATCAGTTAGAAGGTGAATCAGTATTCTAATAATTGCCAATATTGGACTTTTGCATAAATTCCCATCGATATTAAATGTAGTTTCGCCAGATGCTTACACAGTTGTGCACAAAAAAGGTACCTATATATGTCTGATCAAAGACGTTTTGCCATTCCTTCTGCTTGGCCTAATATCTATAAGTTTTCTATTTATTGTTCAGTCGTGTATTCGGGTCATGGACGAAGTTCCTACTTTATACTTTTTGTTTCTTTTTTACACTTGATCACACTTTTTGGAGTCTTTGTGTACCTTACTTATTTCTAAAATTATTTTTGGGTCATACACAAAGAAATAGAGCAATCAAAGAACAGAGTAACGCAGTATATAACATCCAAAATACTTTCATTATATGTAATATCGAACAAATTCCTTCTTTTTATAGCATATATATATTTCGAATAAGTTTTCCTCCATTCACAGAAAATATATTTCTTTATGAGCTTAATTAATGCATATACAATAATAGCGCCATAATTATGAAATATTTTACTCCCATAGTTGTTCAACTATAATTTTTATTATTACTCTCCATGAGTTATATAGCTGCTATACTTGATACTAAATATATTTGAAAGGGATAGGAATTTACCAAAGTAAAATAAGGGTGTGTTTATTTTACAGTGATATTAACTTAATGTTACATGCCATTGTCAAATTACGTTGAGTACGTTCTCTCAAAATATTACTTGCTCATGAGACTTGGCAAGATAGTAGTAGTACCTAAATAGTGTCTATAAATTGTGCATATTTATTATATTCAATTTGTAGACACTGTCCATTGTCATTGTCATTTCTAACGATGTTGAACACAATTTAATTACCTCCGCCGAAGGAGGTATTGTTTTCACTGGCGTTGGTTTGTTTGTTAGTTTATTGGTTTGTTTGTCAGCAGGATAACTCAAAAAGTACGGAACGGATTCGGATGAAAGTTTGTAGAGTTGTTGGAAATGCCAAAAGGAACACGTGATGTAATTTTTGCATCTCTGAGTGCAGAATTAAGATGCAAAATGAACTAAATACTAATAAATATTTCAAGTTAGCCTACTCTGCCAATAGATGTCGCTGTGCTGTAAAATCGGGTGCCGGGAGCGTCTTTCTCTCGGAATTTCTGTCGAGGGGAATCCTCCCCCGTCCCTCTACACCGCCCCAGTCATGAAAAATCCGTCTCGGAAGGCTCATAAGGACCCCGTGACGGCGGAGGTTTGCACTCTCCGAGTGTATATATGCCTCTAGTTATCATTTTTTTTAAATAATAGGAACGTTCAAAATGCATTGAAGTGTATATCATTTTAAAACTATATATTCCTTTAAAAAAATCAGAATTATTGTCACAATATTACTTTATACATTAACATCTCTCTTTATGATATATTTAGTGTATTACAACCATTTTCCAACCGTAATTATAGACGTGTGGACCATGCTCTTGATCTTCTAGAGAGTATTTTCGGCTTTGTCGAGGTCTTTGACGAACTCGTACACGCCTAACATTTTTATGTACACCTAAAGTCGAGAAGATTGATGATCGAGAAAGGGTGCGATAGCCGTGTGTGTTAAGGCGTGTTCAACTCTCAATGTTGGGGGTGCAGATTCGAATCCCGAGAGGGGATTGTCATTTTTTGTCTACCTCATTGATAAGATCCTAGGTTCAATAGGCTAATTTTAATGCTTTAATGCTTATTTATATCCTGTCGGATGCAATTCTATCGAACCATTTAGGCAAAAAAAGGAAATATCCAAATATTTTCGATTTTGAAAGAAGAAATACGACCAATGTCGATTTGTCTGAATTTTTATATAAACCTAAGATCGAGAAGATTGATGTTTTAATTTGCAAGATAAAAACCGACTATTAATATTATCCGTAAATACCTTGTACATGTACCCAATGTGTTAAATTTCATTAAGTAAAACTTTGAGCCAAGCAACCAGGGAAGCAATTGGGAATACAAGGCTCAGAGACGTTCCTGGCAACTTTTACGCCCTGAGCGAACACTCCATTGGCGCCCTCAACCCCCCCTCTCTCAGTGTTACAAATAACACTGATTACAAGCCCCATCCACATCCCGCTGCCGCTCGAGCTGCGCTGAGCTCCGGTGCAGCGTCCGGCAGAAATAGAGATTGGGACGTGATCCGCAGTGTGTGGAAACGCTCTCATTCTTTTCTTCTGACACACACAAACCCGTATACCTGACTGCAGCAAGTTGACGTGATGGTAGGGGCGCCCAGCGACCAGTCCACTAACTTGACTTGGAAATTACGGTTTTAGAGTAGATTTTTAGATTTTTTGGAGGGGCGCACCCAAATAGATTGCGCCCTGGGAGTCGCCCACATTGCCCATAGCAAAAACCGGCCCTGACAAGGCTTTAAGCTGAGAATGATGATAGTGTTCGGTACTTCGTCGTGCAGAACAATTTAGGTTATTTATGTATGGATATGATTTGTCCAGGGTTCACGCGGATGAACCAGAAATAATTCAACAGCTTGAGAAAAACACTTTCATCTCATTATTGCAAAAACGAAGCCTGATTTATTTTGAAGACCCCGTTAAAATGGTACTTCAAGATTCCTCAAGCTAAGGAAGTCTGAAATAATACTCAAATTTGAATAATACCCAATATAAGGCTATACATTATTTTTTAAGATTATTTGAAATCCAGTTCAAGTCGCTTACAACAATACTCTTTATTGAAAGCAATTAAACTAAATGCCATATCAGTTTAAGACAGAAGTATCCAAAGTTTTTTTTAATGAAATGATATGTATACATAATGTGTGTGAGTGTAATAATATATTTTTAGTCATTAAAAAACTAATCATCAAGGATTAGTTCGTCTAAAAATATCTAATATAAATTCGTTATAAAACTTATGTTAAAAAATATATACTTCTTATAAATAACTGATAATAAAAACATTAAAAACTATTTTTAAATGGGATTGATTCCATATTTTTCAAGAACCACTTCATATTATCTTTTATGTACACTCCACACAAATACACAACACCTGCGTTCCATAATGTGAGGGTGTTCCACAGGGCCATGTTACCGTTGTTGGGCAGCGATAATCTCTTGGCCGACCTGGCATCCATGGCGGCGTCCCATGTCGATGCAGCGGGTGATTTGGCAAATACATTTTCAAACAGTCCAAATGATTAAAGAAAGACATGGTTGAGACTCCTGAAGCTTGAACTCTCCATCAGCTCTTTCACGATCACGTGGTCCTTCCTCCTCCTGGAAAATATCACTCTGGTGACGTCATTGATTTAATCCATTCTGATTTTTGGTAAGTTAACAAAGAATGAAATAGAATACTTTGTCGAAATATACGAGATTTAGGGGTAAGTTCTATTTTAAACGGATCTTTATCTATGTAACCATAACATTCTATCTAGTAATAGGCAAAATAATATTGTTCACCAGTCAAACAAAGGAGATTTCTGATATAAAATAAATAAATTTAGATGTTAATGACTCTTTTAAATTCCTTCATAAACTTGTACTTTCTTTCAGATTAAATTATAGTATTTGAATGGATTATCTTTCAGAACATATGAGTAAACACATCACGCTAAGCAGGATTTTTGACTTTCCATACTAATATACTATCCATACTAATATATCCATTCGTCGTTAAATCGTTTCTAGAAATGATTGGAAGTTATTGATGACAGCTATATGTCAAATGATATGTTCTTGACAACTGTATAAGTATCATATAAAGTGGTTATGAATATCTAAGTACAAAGATCTATGATTGCCTTTGTAGTTTTCTAAAATGGGATTAAAAGGTAAATTGTCCAAAAATACACCATCTGAAAAGGATATTTTCATTTATTAAAGGATTTCAACCTGATTTATTGCCGTCCGAGGATAAAATACCTATATTTTTGAAGTTTACTATCTTAATTCCATCAAATAAGGAGAAAAGGATTTGCTTTTCTAACTAATAGTCTTTGAAGATTACATCACTGCTTTTTATTTAAATATGGGTAGTATATGTATAAAACGCTATTAGCCAAGATCCAACAAAGTTGATAGGAGTAAGTGTAATTATGTGTACATAATGTCTACAGGCTCACATTTGCTCCCACCTTTTATGGAGTTATATAATAGTCATAATATGGATAAAAGAGTGCTTGAGATAGTTTAAAGCCATCCCCCCCTCCACTTATAGGTACCTTTCTCCATCTCATAGCTTTGTGTTTTATGGTGCGAAAGAGTAGACTTGAGCATCATCACACCTTAGAAAAAAATATTATACCTACATATAAAAACAATAACTATTTAAACATACATACATGTATATATATATTTTTTTTATCAGACTTATATATTGTCGTTCATTTGTAATCGTTCGTCGTTCAACGAACAACGACAATTTTTTGACGAACGACAACAAAAATTCATATCGTCGTCGTTCGTTTTTGGCGCCAAGAAAAGTCAAAGATTTTTCTTTTTCAAGGGAAAAATTTCCTATATAAAAAGTAATCACTTTTTCGGAATGACAAACAACAAACGAACTATGAACGAAGAACGATTCAATCTTAAAAAATTAAAGCAAACAATGAACGATAACTTTTGGTGAACGACAAACAAACGACGAACGACAATTTTTACGCGAACTTCAACAAGTCTGTTAGTTAATAATTTATTGCTGTCTTACCATAGTACATACAAATATTACAATTATACATGGATAAAAGCAACAAGTTGATATATATATAATTTTAATTTTTAAATTGTTTCTGAGCCAATGTAAAGTTACTCTCCATTTTAACAGGATTTGTGTATGGTACGTTATGCAACTAATAAAAAACATATAAATAAACTTAATGAAATTTTTTGCAGTTTTCTCAAATCTCATACTTAATGATTTTAGCCCCATTTCAATAATAGAGTTTCTTATATATATTTCATTTTATAGAATAAAATATTTTGAGGAGTACTCTTTACTTTGTAGGAGATATAAATTTCATAATAACTCTATGATACAATGGTTTATATATATATTTCAACTAATATATAAAAGCCCATATATGCATTTCTCATATACATACCTTCAAACATATTCATAAATGCAAATTACTAGATAAGTATACATCTTTACATGTATGCAAATATGTTGAAGATATTATAAGTGTTTATAATGCATTTTCCACCAGAGAGGATTGCAAAGGAAGAAAACGATAACTCGTTTGTAAGTAATTATTATCTACCTTTTACTTGAAACGAATCGACAATGAAATGAGAATGGGTGTTTTAATGGTGTATTTTCAAAGTATGTTTATTATTTTTAGGACGTCGTTACGACTTGTTGAATGCAGTGCAATATTGCCAGTTGTTTGGGCAAATTGTGATTATGTGGAGCTATAGAGAGGAATTATGATATCATTATTAGCTGCTGTCAGATATACGATTTGTTCCTTGAGGATTACATCTATATTTTCCAGAAGAAGTTCAAATATGTTCCATATAAGTTTTTTTATCTCATTTAAAAATAAGTGACTTTGTATGTATTCAATCTTTTTTATTCATATTTATCTATGTGTAATGTTTTTAGTGATTCTTTGAATTGTCGATGTTCGTCTCTGAAATGATAATAATTTTATACTAGAATGTGTGTTAAAGACTAGCCCATTGCCGCTCCGCGGCTGTGGCTAGGCCCTCCGGGCGGGTGGGTGGCCTACGGCCACAGCATTATAATGGTAACCTATCTTTGGATAATATGTTGAGGCAAGGGTTGAACCTTGCATCAAACAATTAAGTTTATGATGATAGAGACGTCGTATAGTAAGTAGTTTTATAATAGAGATGATATGAGTATGTTTACAACAAAAAAAAAGGAGAGGGAATTTTTTA
>CP045903.1:15799197-15846028 GCA_013387185.1 Caligus rogercresseyi | reverse complement strand
AATTTTACAGCCTACTTCTTAGAGCCGCTAGAATTCCCTATCCGTGGCATCTTAAATTAAATACAAGGATTGCTTATTTTTGAACATGTAACCGAAGGGATTAAATGACAAACACCTTCGATTATCTGATCTAACTGATGTGTAATCGTATAAGGTAATTCTTTTTACGCAAATTTGTTTCAATTATTTATAGATAGTCTTTTTGAGAAATAGAAGGAAACGTCCGTCGCTCCATCTGATACTGTATTTATATGAAAAGGACGGAAATAGATGAAAATATATAAGCAGAGGAGCAGGTAAGAGCAGAGAACGATAGGAGCAGAGAAAAGGATATACTCTGCTACAGCTTCCCTTGTGTGTCTCTGCGACAATCCCGAAGTCGTCTGACTCCCCTTTCTAGACATTATAATAAAACACTTCACTTCACTATAATATCTATATTTCAACTGACCGCACGTCGCAGCGTGGCTCTTTCAAAACATCCCCCATGACCTCAGCTGACGTCACTACACCTTGTAATGCCCGCGGGAAAATTCAATTATTTCCTCGATTGCCCTCTCGTATTTTCGGTCCTTCATCATCCTTTATGTAAACCATATAAACAGCTCTGAATATGAGCCCTAAGTTTTTATTGACGTATGCCTTGTTTGAACTACTACCTCTCAAGGCAAGAACAACATCTCCTGAAGCCAAGGCTCTGAGATTGTGGATATCGTTATTTTATTTTTTACTTAATGGTCCTACTATTTTGACTATATTTTGGAACGCATTGCTCGAAGATATAAAAAGACTTCAAAGAAATCAAGGAAAATCCCTAAGTGGCATCTTCCTTCTAGATTTGGGCTGGTGAGATCATCAAATTCATTCCATCAACTTCAGCACAATATCTAAGCCTGATTAAATCAATGCTATAAAATATCAATGTTTTATGTCAAGAACGGCCTTATTGTGATTAGTTTTAGCTTTGAACATCGTCTTATTGTCTCTGTATAAAAGGTTATTATTTTTCTAGGCTGTAATATGAACTATAATGTTCATTTATGTATTGTTTTTACGCAACTGCCTAGTTTATGTTTTTATTTATTATTGTATTGTCTTATGTGTATTTTATCTACACTGTTTGTTGATGACGTAAAAAAGTCTTAACTGAAAAAAGGAATTGCGATAGCCGTGTGCGTTAGACGGATTCAACTCTCAATGGTGGGGCGCAGGTCAAATTATTTTGTTTTATTGGACACAGGCGACAGCTGAACGATGTTTCTCTGTTATTCAAGGGAATAAGCTCTCTATATCTCTATGACTATAAGTTGCAAAGATAAAAATAAAGAAGGAAGGATTAAATATAATTTATTTATAAGTTTGACTTGAAAGTATAATACGTAGGTAGGCGCAAAGATTATACAAGAAGACAGCACAAAAAAGTTGCACTGAAGTTGAAGTGTACCATAGAGATATAAGACATAAAGAACTTATTCCCTTCAATAGGAGAGAAACATCGTTCAGCTGTCGCCTGTGTCCAATATAAACAAGTAATTTGTACTGCGTCATAGTAAGTTGATCATATAGATAGAAAGATTTGTTTATATTGGGCAATATGACGTATTCCTTTAAATAATCCAATTAGCTCTCTATGCTTAAAACCCCCAGAGTATTATCCTTTGTAACAATAACAGTAAGAAGACAGAAGACAAGCATTTTTTCATAATTTTATATTTATCATTCTTGCAATTCTTCTTAAAATACAGACTCTTCGCATTGAAAAATAAAATCACAGAGATAGGAGAGGAATCACATACTTTTCTCATCTTTTTCTTATTAATCTCCCCCCCCCCCTCATCATTTCATATAGGAACAAACAACGAGAGAGAGAGAGATGTATATAAAATGGCAAGGCCATAGCAGCAGCAAGGTGTGTTGTTAAAACGAATTAAAATATGAACTAAAGTAACATAAATACAGAATAGACTTTTGAGGATAAACGAAATGGCAGTGGAATTTGATGACGTCACACACTTAAAATATAGACATAATATAAAGTAGTATTGGCGGGCAGAGAGTTGTTTGACGCAGTGATGATAGAAGAGGTTTAAATGAGACACAATGGAATTAATGGAGCACTAAAAAACGAGAGTCCTGACACGATGGGGTTCTTATGTGTTTTCCTCTGAAGGGATGATGATTTCATCCATTTTGAGGATACTGGCGGGTTCCTCAAGGAGGTCATCGTAGCGGAGATCGATGAAGAGCTCTTGAATGAAGCGGCGAGAGGTGAGGCGGTAGGTGTGTTTGCTCAGGAGAAGGGAAACTTCAGAGTAAAGGCAGAGGTCGTTGAAAAGGCTCGGAAACTTTGTTTCATTCTAAAAAGGATAAAATATATGTAAATTAATTTTTTTATGAATTTTAGGGCCACATTTTTCTAAATAAAATGAGAAAAAGTGCCTTAATGAAGAATTTAATTAATTATAATTATTTGTTCAAATTCCAAAGTTCCAAAAAATGGGATAATAGTTTAACTTAGAGAAAATGATATATATTTTAAACCGTGCAAATATTGAACTGAAGATTTCTACACTTGTTTTTGGTTGGTATAAAAAATAAAGTTCTACAATTAACCACTGTTCCAAACTCAATAAATCTCATTTTTGAATTAGACCATAGCACCCAACTATTTTTTTATTCGATGGAATATACTTTATAATATTTTGCTGATCGGAATTCGCATCATCAATAAAAAATAACTTAAACATTGTGATGATTTCATTTCCATTAAAAATTATATTGTAAAGCGGATTCTAAAAAAATCACTCCAAAAAGGAATAAAAATATCCCTTTATAAATAGGCATACCATTCCACTTTATTCGACCGAAAATTGGAAGTTAGATTGACATCATAGGATTTTTGAGACAATCCTCTGAAGAATTAGTCCAAACTAACAGGAAATTGGATGTTATATTAAATAAATTTCAAAGAAAAAGTACCTTTGGGAAGGACCCCAATATTTTAAGAAACGTCAATGTAATCCTTCCTAAAGTATCACGAAATAAGTTTCAATAGTTAAGGAGGATGCATTGAGGTTGTGTCAATTATTGCCTATATTTGAATAATTTTGAGATAAAATATGTTTTCATCTAAATAAGGTCGTATTAATTTTCGACGATATATTTTTCATATCAATGTTTTTCAAAAAATATTAATGCAAAAATGACTTTATTTACAAACTTGTATCAAAATTTATAAAAGAAAAGTAGATTAGAAAAGTCACATTCACCTCTCTCCACTAGCAGGCTGAACTCCTTCTGTCTGATATACTTTATTTCTATGTATTTTGACTATACCATTATCAATTCTACATGTTATAATATTATTCAATTTGTTCGCAATTTCATTGACTGGACAAATGACGGCTTAGATCGTTATATGTTTTATATTACAGTGAGTATCGAATCGCCAACAAACTTATCAGGACTGCGCTAGTTATAACTTTTGAGGAACTAGCATAATGAGTTAACCATGTCACTCACTTGAGTAGTCCTTGTTCAGGGGTCCTCGTACTGAAATGCATCATGGAGTTGATCAACTTGAGGACCTCCTTTCGCTGAAGAACCCTTCCCAGAAGAAGTGAAGAGGATCCACCTTCCGTAACAGCGTGGGCTTTTATCTCCGCATCACTGCAGCTCCCCGTAGAGAGGACCGAGTCCGCGCTGTCCACCACCACCACTGCAGCCTTTGAAGAGGAGGTGGCCAGCTTGCGTAGATTAGAGGGCGAGCCCCCGCTGCTCAGAGCGGAGGAAAACTCCGAGAGCCTCTCTCCCGGGAGAGGCGGGTTTGTAAGGAGCAAGTCCTGGAGCGATTGCTTCTGAGGGTCTTGCAGGAGGAGTTGAGGCGGAAACAGGAGAGGCAGTTGAGAGGCGTGTGATGCTGTAGGCCGTAGAAGGAGCCTCCACTGACTCCAGTCGCTACTACTCCACCACGTTGAGGAGAGGTATTGAACAAGGTGTCCTCCTCCAGGGGGGATGATAGAAGTAGTACTTCATGAGGGAATAAGGCAGTGATGAGTGATGGGAGGGTAATCCCTCTATATTGAGGCTCCTGTCCCCCCACGAGCTCCACCGGGGAGGTGTTATTAATATGTTGCCCACTGCTATTGCCGCTGGGTAAGGCCGAAGAGGATGAGAGAGACGTTGGAGGATGACTTCCCTCGGGAGAAAGTAAATTGGAGACCCCATTATTATTGTTCTTTCGGAGGCGGGTGAGTCGATAGTCCAGACTCTTGGACTTGTGCGTCCAGGAGTCTTTTCTCCGAATGAGTCCTCCTGATGAACGCCGATAGCTATCTCCACTAACAGAGAGTTCTGGGGCAACAGCGACTTGGGCATTGGATAATGCAGTAGTCTCTGGGTGATCCTCTGATTCACTTAGAAGGGGTCGCCGTCTGCTATGAATGCCGCGAATGGTTCTATAGCCGGAGTTCTCAGTGGTCCATGAGCCAATGCTGCACACAGAAGACACAGAGCCGCCACCGAAGTCGTTTTTCATGGTAATGGCCTCAGAGGGAAGAGCCTCGCTTTCGCTAAAGGCCCTCTGGCCGGAGCGCATGTGATGGTGAGGTGGGCCTCCTCTTTCCTCGCCTTCGAGGTATGAGGGGATGTTGGGAGAGTGTTTAGCTGAAGAGGTATTAATGGGAATAGGGCCAATTTAGTATGGCCTTCATAAGTAAAACTGGTTTCAACACCATGAGCACTAGCATCTCTTCTTGGGCTAGTAGGTCGTGACTTTCGATCCTGAGGATCCTCTTCGTCAATGTTTTCTAGCCCTGCGTTCACAGACTCAGCTTTGATGGGAGAGGTATCTGTATGGATGGAGTCGCTTTCATCATTAACCTCGGAGCTAAAGCTAAGCCTCTTGCAGGAAACGGGGGCTGAAGACTCCTGATCGGACTCGACGGATGAAGTCGTTTTTCCGCTGAGTAATGAATCCCGTCGTGAGGACTTGATTGATGATCGGCGACTGAGGCTTCGTTTGATTTTCCTGGAGATTGACTGTCGGCCTTCGCTGAGGCGGCTGAGGACCCGCTCGCCGGAGGCAGAGTCGCTCAGGCTAAGACTCCGGAAGAGGGAGGAGAGTTTGTTCCTCCCTGAAGAGCGACTGCTTCGGTCAAATGATGTGGATCCGAAATATGAGTCGATGTTGGCTGGCGTAAGGGTCTTTTGATTATCATCATCCTCATATTCCTCTTTATTGCTGCTGCCTGAAAGATCATCCATCTCAGAGAGATCCTCGCTTTCCCTTCGCGCTCTCTCTTTGAGGAGATAGAGTTGGTTTAGGAACCAGTCCTCGAGGACGGGCCAGTTTTCCTCTCTCCCAAAACGGAGGGAGTTCCATTGGAGATGTGAGAGGGCATTCGCTCCGACTCTGTTGGTGGCAACGAGGCTTAGGGCATAGTAGGCAGTGCCTCGTAAAGAGTAGATTTCGTTGGAGAGTGCAATGTCTACAATGCGCCGTATTCCGCCGTGTTGTTCTACTATTCGAGCTCCCCCAGGTGAGCTAGCAACGTGACAGATGCCCCAAATGGCAGACTTGTATGCTAGTAAGGCGGAATCTTCTTGAGGTATACGTGCGAGTCGTATGGTTTGTAGCATGGGCCAGAAGGCGGAGTCCTTTCTCTGAAGGAGATCCAGGCCTTCCTCAGAGACTGAGAGCTGCCCATACAAATGGGGTGGAATGAATAAATCCTTAACAGATGAGGGCCGTACTTCCGTCGGCCATATGTCCCATCATCGTCCTTCTGATGGAGCGTGAAGGACTCGTTGAGGAGGTCTTCTACGAGTCTGACGTAAGAAATATTATACTCATCGCTCCATTTCTTGATTTCTTCCTCAATGAGGCTGATTTGACTCCGGAATCGTCGGGAGGAGCCCAGTAGACGCGTGAGAACGAGGCCCCATCGAAGGCTCTTTTCCTCCAGAAAGCGCTCCTCAAACTTGCTGCGCTGAGATGCAAAGCTACATATCACAGCCTCCAGGTTCATTTTGTCGTCGCAGGCCTCATCAAGGATTTCTAGGGCTGTGGAGGAGATGCTGGGAGATGGATCGTAGAGCTGTTGGATCTATAAATAAATAACGTTATTTACTTCCTTACTAGTAGGTGCAATAATAAAAATTAAACCAATGGTTGACTTAAATATGTCAAATATCTTATTAATTAATGATAAAAGAAAATTTTAATTATTTAAATAAATTCCCAATAGCGATATTTTGTTGGGTATTGTAGCAATTAACTAATTCGTCCGCGAGCATTAAAAAATAATAGACTATGATTTGATATATTGAAATATCCTGAATGGATCCTAAAACATCAGACTTGTTGATTTATTGTTCATTTGTTGTCGTTCGCGAACGATGAACGACAAAGTTTTTGACGAACGACAAAGAAAACTCCTTATCGTTCGTCGTTCGTTTTTGGCGCCAAAAAAGACAGATTTTAAATTTTCATGGAAAAAAATTTCCTTTCTAAAAAAAGTCATCACTTTTTTTCAGAAATTTATTTCTAAAAAACGTCAATTTTTTCAGAATGGCGAACGACAAATGAACGATGAACGACGAACGATTCAATTTAAAATTAACGATGAACGAAAACGATAACTTTTGGCGAACGTCAACAAGTCTGTAAAACATGTATATGTAGCCAGATCTCGAGGACTTCCAAAGCGGCAGGAGTTTTATCAAACAAAAACACTGATCGTGCTGTTAATATTCCAGACTGCTCTGAACAAAAATATGAATTAAAAAATAATCTTACGAGAAGGCTAATCCCCATTGTGCCACATTTGCGCTCTTGCTTCGTATGAGAATTCCAAGGAATCGTGTGGCGTAGAGTCGTGGGGTTTCCTCTGGTAGGTCCACCAGGGCCCTTTGGAGCAAGGCTCGAGATCCCCATTCGTAAGAGTAGTCGAGGGAGGAAATGACCAACTTCATGTATAGCTCACTTCGCATACCCAATAACTCAGCAAGACTGAAAAATATTTATAAATATTATATTAAAGACCAATGAATATATGAGTACGTAGAAGATGCTCCTGAGTCCTATCAATTAATCAAACTATTTTAAAAGGTCTCAAATCTGTGTAATACCATCATCCTCCTTCACTCATATTTGGCTAACAAATATGGTGTTTAACCGTCTTTAGAAGATAATTATGGACTAATCTTGTATGAAACGATTATATTTTTTTTGTTTTACAGGTAATCAATGTAAACTATAAGGCAATTCTTAATTTAGTATCCATATGTTTTTTAACTTTTTTTACATCAGCTAAAAGCAATATTTATGAAAAATACACTTCTTAACAAAAAAAATCAATACATTATTTATTTAAATGCATATAATTTTCTGAATTTATTATTTAACTGTGAACCACCAGTATTTAATTCACACTGCTTTCAGAATCATTATGAAATGGATGTCTGCTTACCTAGGGAGGAATGCATGTCTCAGGAGGAGATTTCTTCCGCTCTCTGAGCGCGACAAATGTCCAAGGAATAGAAAGTAGTACTGTGAGGCCGTGGTTGCGATCCGCGTGGGAGAGATGAGACAGTCATGCGGGGACTCCGAGGAAATGACGGCCTTGATATAGTAATGGATATCCGCAAGCAGTTCGTCCAGTATTTTGGACCCCTCGTTGAGTCCCCCGCCGATCTTGAGGAGTAGGTCCAGGAAGGCCAGGCCGATCCATCCCAGCTCCTTGGAGTGGGGGTGGCTCAGCTCTACTTTGGAGAAGAGTCCCTTTGAGGGCTTGTAGAATTCGAAAATCTTTCGTAGAAAGGTCTTGTGAGCTGAGACCTCCGCGTTCCGAATGAATGCCTCACACTGAAAGACGAGGAGGACCATGTCCCAGTGCCATGCCGTCCACTCATGGCGTAGCACACCGGAGTCCTTGATTGCGCTGCTGAGGCGGTCGTCTGCGGACTTGGCTAGAAGCTGAGTCCAGGCACCCGGGTTCTGAAGCTTGTCTCCGATGAAACCCTCGCCGTTGGGAAAGCGCTCACTGCCAGAAAGAATCTCGTGGAAAAAGAGACTAGAGGCCTTGGGACCACGCTTCTTGATGGCGTGAATGCGGTGAAGCGTTGACACGGCTTGAGAGGCTCGATTGGCTCTAGAAGAAAGAATAAAATAGGTTCATCAATCAATGATACGTTTGTCGTGGAAACTTTATTCGCTCAACAAAAACTATGGCTTATTCTTCCCCGAATTTACACTTACAAGAAATTGATAAGTGAATTTGAATTTTGAAGTAAAAGAGATTGATTAACAAAGCTTTGATTTTATCTCTTGCATGATAGATGAAAACATATTTTTAGGGTCAAGAAATATCCTTAATATTGAGATTTAAAAGTCTAAACCCTCAGTCTTCAGGTATCAAAGCCTTAGTTGATCTTGAACTTGGAACCAAATTATCCTTGTAAAAAGCATTATTCACAAAAGAAAAAGTAATACCAATATTTTAATACATTGCAACAATATATATTTTACATGTTTGTCAATTGACCCATGAAAAAAAAACCCTGTTGTATGTTGGTTGCCTGGATTGATCCTTAATCATTCCTAACTCACCCATCACATAATATTGTTTATTTTCTTTAGCTCACCTCTCAGGATCCGATGAGGCAATTTCGGCAAAGAGACTGGGAAGACAGTGATTGGATAGATTCGTTTCAGTAGGAAGAAGAATAAATGATCTATGAAGGAATTCTCCGAGGAGAACTGTTGCTTTGATCGAAAGGACTAGACTAGAGGAAACGAGGACGTTGACGAGGGCCTCGGGGAGGTTGACTTCCATCAAGCAGGATATTAATAGACAAAGATGGTTCTCCTTGATATTTGGCCTAGAGGGGAAATATATTAACAGTTATTGAAATTGAAGCACTGAGACTGAACACTAAAGATGGCCAATTAAATAAGTTAAAAATATATAAGTTGCGTGAATTGTATATTATATTTAAAAAAGGTTCCTGTATCTTGTTATTCATATAGGACATGGTTTCAACCATAGAGATTTAAAGATATAGAGAGCTGATTCCCCAATTGCAGAGAAACAGCTTTCTGTTGTTTCTGTGTGTTCATAATAAAAAAGTAATTTGTTCTACGACATCGTAAGCTGATCATAGAGATATAATCAGCTATGATCAGCTTACGATGACGTAGTACAAATTACTTTGTTATTTTGAACACACACAGAAAGCTGTTTCTCTGCAATTGGGATATCAGCTCTCTATATCTTTATATCTCTATGGCTGAAACCCATGGAGATACAAAGACATAGAGATATTGGATTCTTCATAGAAATACGTCATGTTGCCCAATATAAACAAATCTTTCTATATCTACGATCAACTTACGATGACGTAGTACAAATTAATTTGTTTATATTGGGCACAAGAGACAGCTGAACTATATTTCTCTGCTATTGAAGGAATAAACTTTCTATATCTTTATATCTCTATAGTCAAACCTCAAAACAAAAGTATATGAAGAAAAATGAAGCACCAAAATAGGACACTTACAGGAATAATTAAAAAGATTTATGCCTTTTACATACAAATAACATGTATGACATGGTATTTTGACATAGCACAATATTAAGTAAGTTTGTATGAACATTGACCAATAGTTCATAAAAAGACGTATGTATAGTGAAGTAAATATATTCATTACCCTTCCAATAACTCGATAAAAATTGTATGGCTTTATGACTGTCTTACCTTGCTTTTGAGAGTCGAGGCAGGATATCAAAGCCTTCAGATGCCACAAAACCTTCCTTCAACTGCCAGTTGTCGCGAGGGGAGGATGGATCTATATCTTCGAGAACGCTCTTGACATCTGAAGAGGCCTTAGGAACCCTTAAATCAGCATCTCATATATGAGATCAATTAATAAGTTCTGAAAAAGAAGAAAGAAACGTAATTATAAATACCAATTCCTATTTCTTTAGTACTGACACCCCCTGCCGGTGATTTATTTTATTATCCATCTTATTGGTATTCATATTTGAAGGTTATTTATATATTGAGTCTTGCTTATTGACCTATGTTTAACATAGTTTAATTTAGTTTGTGAAATTGATTATCAAAATATATACTACTTATGTTTTTATGTATATTTAATTATAAAATGTCTATTAGCATATTCTTACCCTAATTTCTGTGTTGGACACGTATAAAATATCAACTAAGGCCTTGGGGTGAGTTTTTTGGAGCCTAGATTGCAGAGCTGAAGGAGGCCAGGCCAGGAGCGTAGGAGTGAGAGTATGGCGACTTGACTGCACTGGAACCTCAGGCTCTTATCCTCCAATGCCTCCGAGGGCGTGGGAACCTTTGACGATAACCAGTTATGAATGTAGCGGAACTCCGTGAAGGGTGTGATGACGACCCCCAGATTGACGTTGGCGAGGGAACGCGTACTTGGGTTTTGTATAAGCGTAGGAGACATCCGATCATGGCCTCTGTCATGCGGGGCATGGAACAATCCAGGAGGGAATTGGTGAGGGCTCTCACGCCCTCACAGAGTATGAAACCGTACTATTGAGAACGCCTTAAAAGAAAGTAAAAATAATAATAATGTAATTATATTGTTATATAACATATATATTCCGCGATAATGCACGCTCATTTAGTTGACGTTTTATATCAGTAATAAAGACAGTATTATAAATTGGGACTCCAAGCTGAGAGGAGCTAATTTCAAATATGGGATAGGAAAAAATTGTTATTTGAGCTAAAAGAAAAGTAAAGGAGAGTATAATAAAACAATGTTGACATACTGCAATGCAACATCACTTAACTCGAGGCTCTTGAGGAGGGAACTCAATTCAGAGTTAAGAAGTTCCCTCTTAAAAGTAAACACCATGTTATCTATTAATCCTTTGAATGGACAACTCTAATATCAATTATTAATATGACTTTAATAAGTAATTCAGCACACTTAAGAAAAAAAATACTTATTTTGTTTCCTCATATTTGGCGATAAATAATCACTCTAACTATTTTTACACAATAAAAGAAGGAAACTGTGTTACTAATTTAAAAAAAGTTAATGGTGAGTGTCCTAGAACTATATTTTTCCTATATCAAACAATATATTCATTCTTGTCGAATCTCGGCATTTTTAATCGCCTTAATTACAAATGATTTCTACTAATACGAATATGTTATGACCCTCTCGTTAAAGTTTAATGTATTGTGTTGTATAAACATGTTTTTTAAAGTTCTATTTGATTTATGACCTACTCTTGTAACGGCACGCCGAACTGGTCGTGGCGTTTCGGCTAACTTTAATCCCTGATCATAGCTATAAATTGTCCCAATTTTCAGACACTCTTATATAGAAAACGGCGTAAATATGTAAAATCCCAGGATAACGATAATATAATCAAAGCTTCATCTTTTTCCCCCGACGATTCAAGATGCCATTGTAAAGATTTTATATGAAAAAATTCCGCCAAAAAAGGATATTTTATGAAATATATAAGTCGAGAAAATCGGAGGATGTAAAAATAATTAAAATTTGGATTTAGTTCATAATATTATTGTCACTTTCGCTTTCATCCTGACAAGCAAATAAAATAAAAACAGTATATTTTTGGAGCACACTGAACACGTCATAACAGTTTATAGAGGTCTAGACTATGCATATAATGCACTATAAATAAGATAGTAAATACAGGGACTTACGTAATAGTGGCACATTTTATGAGTCAGTGTTTGAATTGATGTTTACACTAGTTTTGATATAAAATAAGCCGTTTTGAGCCTGTCAGTAATATACGCTAGAAAGTTTGATTTAACGGAACAATATTTATGGTCTTTTCAAATACTTCATAACTATCATAAGGATCATCATAACTATTTAATATTAATGTATCAACCATTTTACTGAGTGCTGCTACTAGAATTCCATTAGTTTTTTATGTTCACCAATGTTTGAGTGACATCATATTTTCAAGGGTCTTTATTTTAATAACTACGCACAATAGTTCTTTAAAAACCTGATTTTTTAACTACAATATTGTCTGAATAATTGGCAAAATAAGGAATTTAGGTCTATTAACAAACAATTGAATAAATTTTGTTCCACATTTGCACCTACTTTAAATGCATCTGCAAGTTATTCATTGCATTAAAAATGTACTTTGTACTGCCCGTGGAAACCCAATTAAAACCAATTTTTAACATATTTTTTAAAAATATATTGAAGTAATCTTTATTTTTATAATACAATGAATCATAACCAGAGCTGGAACTACCGATTGGCATTCTGTATTCGTCGGAATGAACGGCAGTAGATTTTTCTAACGGTACCCATCATTTTTAATCTTTAAAATTGCACAATTCCACGTCAGATATCATGAGTTTGTTAATGGGTTGCGGTCGATTTTTAAATCAGAATTTTGATTTTTCATAATGATATTTCTCGAGAAAATATTCTCCAATGATACGATACTTAATCTTGCTTTATCTAAAAATGAATAGCACCAATGAGATAATTCTTGCAGAATCTTTAACTCTAGAAAATACATATAACTTAAGAAGCAGTTCTACAAAAACCTTGATTTCTCGATTATAAATTGCACCAATGAGATGCTTTTTGCATCCTCCCCCTCTGACGATTTTTTGGGGGAAACTTCCAAATGATGATGTCACCACCACCTACATGGATCAGTAGAATTTTTTAATAATCTACCGATAGCATACCAAATACGAATGACTTCCAATACCGGCAGTAGATTTTTACTAACGAATCCCACACTCATGCTCATGTGGATATAAACAAACATCCAAAAATATTATTTCACTTGGATTAGTCATATTATATATTTGAACGCTTTACAGAAGAGTGCATTTAAAGAAGTCTACGCTTACAACAGGATACTTCCTTATATATTTGGCACTCAAATAATGACGCGACTTAAGACATAGAGCTGCGACTACCGAATGTAAATAGGTATTCGATACTACCGACGGTAGATTTCTAATACCGAACCGATTATACGATATTAAGTAGAAACTACCAAATACCGTACTGATTGACAATCGGTACAGTATATTTGAAAGTATGACTTTTGTGACATTCACATAGACATAAAGATATAGAGAGCTTATTCCCTTCAATAGCAGAAAAACATCGTTCAACTGTCGCTTTGCCCAACATAAACAAAGTAATTTGTACTACATCATCGTAAGTTGATATTTTGATAGAAGTAGATTATATATTGATTCATAAAAAATGAACAAATTTTTGAATGAATTTACGTTTTGTTTTTATAAGTACTAAGGTAAAAGTGAAAGCGCTCCTTTGTGTGAAGAACTTGAACTATAACTTATAGTATAATAGATCAGATACATAAATATACATTCAATATAAAGCACATGCTATGCTGTATGCAAAACTAGAGTACCTGAAAGTGCATTTAATATCGGACAATATTTTTTTGCCCCTATGGTTCGATAGAATTGCATCCGACAGGATATAAATAAACATTAAAATTAGTCTATGAACCTAGGATCTTATTATCAATGAGGTAGACCAAAATGACCATCCCCTCTCGGGATTCGAACCTGCGCCCCCCACATTGAGAGTTGTAATAAGAGACAGTAAATGAAAAAAATGCTATAGCCTTCCATTTCCTACAAAAATCCGAGTACATATATAATATATAAAAGATTAGTATGTATGAAATTTCAAATAATCTCTAATAAATTATAACAAATTATGTACTTTATTGTTTTTTGTTATAAATTGTCCGATATTAAATTCACATGAAGAAATCACAGAGCAGATACATAAATAAATTTATCTCTTTTTCTTATCTACCGTACTGAATATCGATCGATACTGTCGATATATCATAAAATACCAATATCAATCGGTAGAAGATATATATATATATATAATACCAAACCGGCGGTATATTTTTCTACCGAATCCCAGCTCTACTAAATTGTAACCATTGCCTTATGTCTACCGTTTCTTAACAGAAACATATCTTACTTATTTCACAAAGGATTGCCAGCGATATCCGCATGAGTCGATCATTCTCCTTTGCTCCACCTTCAGCCACGGCAATGAGGCTTCGACAGAGGAGGCGGGAAAGGACTCGGGTTGATAAAGAGGAGCTTCCGAACGAGCCGTAGAGCCTGAAGTCGCTCCACTCGATTATTGAGGTCGATATCAATACAGCGGGAAACGAGGAGATGGGCGTTGAGAGAGAGGAAGTCATGGGCACGAGAGGGACGGTCCAGTATGTAGCGGTAGACCCGAAGGGTGGCAGCTCGAACCTCAGGAGCCTCATGGGTCAAAGGAATGCGGAGGCTGGAAACGTATAAAAATGTTATATGTTATGGCGCTCATTTTTAACAAATTTTGTATTCATATTTGTCAGATATAACATATAAAATTAAGTATGTATGAAGAAATATTATGCACGAATTAAGTAAACGGAATAATAATATATTCAATAATATCAGAGCTGGGTGGATTTGAACTTAAAGAGAACCTTTCAATACTTGGCATTAATTTAATCACCTGAAAAAATGCCGTATTTTCTAAATAACTTTAACTCCGATCAGCATGACGATATAGACACATAAACATCTTTGAATGAAGCAAGTCATTGAGTTATTTTTTTTTCCTGAAATAAATATGTGACCAACAATAACAACAAATCTCTTCGATAAAGATATTATTAGTTGTTTATAACATTAATAGTTTTCCATGTTGTTGATTTGCAGATATTATTTATTTTAGTAAATATATCTTAACCAAAGCCTGATACTCCTGTGACTCAAAATGGTTTGAATGAAGTAAGGGTTATACCATTTTAAGCTTTTGTATGATTTCCAAATTAATTTTTACTTAAAAATCTCGGGATCTGTGTTAATATTTAACCCATAGCGGGCTTTTGTAATAAAATGGATACAATTGAATTGTACAAATAAGAATGTCTTTTTATTAGGAATTATATGGGCTTTTATAGATAAAAATGCGTTTTAACGAGAATTAATTTGCAATCATGCAAATTTAAAAGGATGCTTTCATTAATAATCGACAAAAAAACTTATCATGGATAAATTGACACGGTTCTAAATATAGCGGATCCCTCCTTTTATTTTTCTCCTCCGATGTTTTGATCCGGTATTGTTTAAAATAATAAATTACGAGAAATGATTCAGTTTACTGTTTATTGTGTTGGATTTGATAACATTTATGAATTTATACAATTCAATTATTTTATATGTTGGTCAATATATTTTCATATTTTTAAATAAAATAAATTTTACGTGTAGTAAAGGTTTAGCTATTTACATATTAAGCCCTAAAGATTAAGATACATATTTGTTTCGTCCTTAGATTTTAGTCGTGAGAATCAATGAATATATATCATGTTCTTGTTAGACTTTGAGAGACAAGCTGAGAGGAAAGCTTTTAAGGCGATTTTGGGATGGCACAGCCTCAACCCTGAGTCTTGTGATTATTCATGTATCAGATTGATATTATCGTACATGCAATTGCGCATTTCGTTGATTTAAATATTGCTAAAATACCTGCAAATCAATTGACGTCCGCCGCGTTTTCGGGTACTTCAACACTCTTTAAATTCGAGTGATAAGAGCAGTGGGACTAGACAACAAGGATATCAGAACCTTTTCCTATCTGGTCCATGAATAATCATGTATCAGATAGGAAAAGGTTCTGATATCCTTGTTTACTAGTCCCATTACTCTTATCACTCGAAGCAAAAGAGTGTTGAAGTACCCGAAAGCGCGGCTGACGTCAATCTGACGTCAATTGATATGCAGGATATTTTAGCAATATTTAAATCAACGAAATGCGCAATTGCATGTACGATAATATTAAGTCCCTATTTGTTGTTTTAGCGTATAGTTTTCCCTCTCTCTCTCACCATAGCATGATTTCCTTGATCCTGAGTCCAAGTGTGTCCACTTCCTCGTCCAAGAGAGCCTTCCCAAGTCTGGAGAGTACCTTGACGAGTCCATTGAGATAAGCGAGGCTCTTCCCCTTGGAGATTTCCCCGGAGCCACGGCTGGAGAGACAACGAAGGGCCTCCAGGACATTGTCCCGTAGGGAACCATCCCCACCCTCCAGGAGATCACATTCCTCTTCCTCATCGTTGTTGCCCTGGTTCTCCAGAAAGCGAGTCCGGAAACCAGGAAGACCCTCCACACGACGCTTCCCCGGACCACCAAGGAGAACCCGGCCGGAGCGGCCCAGTGGATACACATACCCACTGGCCGCCATCAAGGAGGAGGAGACGCCATACACATCCGATGCACACGATACACGACGAAAAAAACAAGCGATGAAATGTTAGAACACAAAAACATGAGAAGAATAACAATAATAATAACATACATAGAAAGAAAGAGAGAGAGAGAGAGATGCAAAGAGAGAGAGAAAAAAATAAAAATCTTTCAGAGAGGGAATATCTAGGGGACCAGTCTAGGGGGAATGCTGTGACGTCATAAGTATGCCTTTACATTTATATTTTTTTAATATGCATTCTTGATGCATGCTTTTGCAATGGAAGGGATATAAAATTAAATGTGTCTAATAAATATCTTTAGTATGATAAATGATGTTGCTGTTTTCTTCCTTCTGTTCCTTTAAGGAACATTAACTTAATAGTATGTTAAATACTATTACCTAATGATTTTTTTAAATCTTACTATGAATCCCCTGTTAATGATTTTTAATACAATATTAGCGGACTTATAAAGCCATGCTATTGCAAAATTATAATTTCGAGGTACATTTTATGTTATCTAGTTGCAATATGAATTGATTCCCCATATATATATCCATATTCACGGCTTATCATTTTATATAAACAATGTTATTATAAAACTATAAATTGTAAGGTATGGAAATCGAGCCTTTATAATCAGAATGCTTATCAGTCGTTTATTATAATGTTTAAATGATTTTACATTCATTTGGTATGCTTGGTATTCATTCTGTTGGTACAAAAAGAGTAGTAATATTTTTGCCTTATCAATTGGAAAACTATTTTAAGAGCTTATAAAATTATTCCCAATTATTTCAATGCCTAAATGTTTCATAATACTTGGTTATTTGAGCACCAACCTCATGAAGTTCAGTAATGGAAGGCCATTTCATAATGAATGAATGCATACTTGTGACGTCATGCTTAGAGCTCGCCGGGCTCCGTCTTCAGCCAGAATGAGTCTCCTTTGGTATTTGTAGATATAGTAATAATAATGCAATCGGCCTTGTGTAGCAATTCCACTCAAATAAACACACGCAACCCCTCAGTCATTGCCCTATGATAAAATCCTTCTTAGAAGCACACAAATGAAGCAAAAACATGTAAACAGAGTGGATTTATGTTTATATGAGCACTTAAGATAGTTTTTAGGCGAGAGACCATGATAAAAATATGTGCATGCTCCATCATTTTCATGCCACACTTCCCAGTTCCTGATTTATATTCATATTAAAAATGCATTTGGTGACGTCATGCTTTAGGAATGTTGTGAATGCGGCATATGGGATTTTTTATTCTTTTATATAGCTCTTGTAATATTTCCCTCGTAAGTACTTAAGCGATCACTCAAACTGTATGATGATATAAATGCATGCTTTCGTCAAGTGTGAGACCTTGAAGCGCCTAAATAGGCTACTTTCATATATATTTAGGTTATTTATGATAGCTTTTATAAGAAATAATAGGATTATTTTTGACTTTGTATAACCACTGTCTTAAAAACTTGACCTCATCATATCCAAGGATCACTTAATCTTTAGTTCTTTGGATTAATGGTATATAGACACCGCCCAAACATTAAATATATGTATAGGATTCTATATCATACTATATTTTTTTGTATGTTATCAATGTAATTTGAACAGTATCACTTGGATTATGGATTTTATCAGAATGCATGGTGAAATTCTTCCACAAAACTGATTAGCATGTTTTCCTTGCTTCGATAACTTGACTTCATATTTTTATGGTAATTTATCCCAAAATATTTGGCGATATAGACAATGCTACAAAATATGCTATGTTAAGGATATATCACTAAAACAGTATATTATTAAATGGAAAAATTAGCGAAGGAGGAGCAGGCCTTGACCATCAGGGGCCTGTCCAACTTCCTGGCCTCTTCATTATGGATTGATAGGGTGGCCTTGTGTTGTGAGCCAGTTGGTTAGATGTCGCTCAAGGTTCCCTAGTCAATACAGGCTCTGAATCATATTATGTAAACTCAGATTGTACTGAATTCTGAATTGATAGAATGCAACTAAGGTCATTTTAGGATTTATCATCTAAAGTTTTTACTAAACTTAAAGTACTATTTTACTCTGAAGCGAACAAGTCATCTTCTACAGGCGAGTGAAGTTAATGATACAAAAAAGCTATGAAATAAGCTAACAATACTCACTCCTCTTTCTTGCTTTGTTTTTACTGAAAACTTTGTTTTATTAAAAACATCAAACATACGTCTGGTAGTAAATTAGATTTCCTTTAAATTAATAATAATTATTGAAGTCTGTAACGTCCACCATTTTGAAGAAATTTGCGGAAACTATATTTTACTAAATTTTTAAAACTTTGACCTCGTTGCACGACCTCGTAATGTTGACCGATTTTGTTCAAACTTGTATGTCGTCTTCTTTTATCACCAAGAAACAGAAAATGCTCAAAGTCGCTAACATTTCAAACATTTGAAAAATAAGAACAACCCTAGTGGAGGGGGAAAAAGTTATTTCTCTATGAATTAATGATTAGACCAATAATTTATTATGGTAAGAGTATAACTTTAAAAATCCATAGAAATATTAAGTAGCATTCAAAGAAAAACACTTCTCCAATCGATTTTGGGATAACCTCTCTTGAAATATTGTTAGTTTATTGAAAACAGTAAATAATTATTAACTAACTCACTACATTAGGTTTGAAGTACATATCTAAATTAAAACAAAAACCCTATAAATTACGATTTAGAGGAAAACGTTTATGTGGAGTTCGCACAAAAATATGTAATCAGTTTGTTTTGACATACACTCATCTTCATTATCTAATTCTCGTAGTTTCAAGTATATTAAGCCAGTAGTAGTGTTGCAATGATTTGCTCTCAGTGAGTTCTTCTTTCTAAATTTGTACAGTGCTTTTACATTTATTCATTGTACATAAGAAATATTGTGGGATATGAAACACTGTATTTTTAAGTTCGTCATTTTCAGTTTCCACGTCAAATTATAGGTCATATTGTAGTTTAGCTCAATTACCAAATGGCACTTGCTAATCCAAATCATATTAGGGTTCCATGTCAACTGTCAAAAGAAATGGGATTCACTTCTTACTTTTAAGATTTTACAGATTGAGTTTTCTTAGCCACAGCATAGAAAACATAGCAAGATATGATTATCAATAATTTGCCCTTCAAACGTATTAATACTGCTTTTTTGTTAATGTATCAATTACCAGTTGGAACCCAGAGTCGTATTGGTGATGAATTTGAAAGCTTTAATTAAACCATAACAGTGAATCTAAAACTTTGAGTTTAATACCTAAACTAATTATAATTTTGTCTCCCAAGGAGTTATAAATTAATTTCTCCGGAGAGTTTGAGGCCTCCAAATAATCTATAATCAGAATCCGACATGCTCCGAACTCCGACAGCTGGTACGATGAATTTGAAACCCTTCATTAAACCATAACATGAATGGATGAACCTAATAATTGAAGTTTAATATCTAAACTAATTATAATTTTGTCCTAAGGGGTTTGGAGGGTTTGAGCCCCCAAATAACTATAATTTGGGCTGTCAGAATCCAAGGGGCCATTGGAGAGTGGATTTTGTAAGCCCATATGCTCTGAACTCCGACAGCCTGCCCATCCTCATTACCTTCACGACGTCGTGAATCATTCACGAAACTTCGTGGGTCCTAGGACGAGCGTTCATACTAATAATGTGCTTTTGACTTTAGTCCATTACTTGTTGGAGATCCCTCGATCCCTTCCTCCATCCCTTGATCATCACCCTAACAGGACTACCACCCCCCAGACTAACGCACCCCGGACTATCACCCCCCGTGCCATTTACTCCCATTACTAATATTTTTTATTCCATGAAGTCCGCTTATGAATTTAACTATGTTTTTTTTTTTTTTTACAATTGACCAGTTTAAAATTTGTATTATAAGTTAAGTAGGTTGTAGTAAAGATATGGAATATATGAAATACCATTTGCCATTAATCAAATAACCTTTCATGATGCCTATTAACAGAAAATCCTTTACGTAATATGTAAAATATTATAGAAAAAGTTATTTTTTTATCGTTACTAGTTTTATTTTATTTTCAAAAGTGCTTTTTCATTTTTTCATTCATACTGTTTGAATCGATACATCACTTTTATATGTTTAGAATATATTTTACGTCATAATTTTAGGAGTTGAAATCCTGGATTTATCGGCTCCTTACTTCAACGACGACCCGAGTTTATCAAACATAAACATTTGAGCTCCATAGACAACGGGAATAGTTATATTAAGTCATCAGGATTGATGAGTTACTAGTAAGAGTCCATTCACGGGACCTTTTGGCGTTAACACACTCAAGCCAAAGACGTTTACGAGCACTACCAAGACGAACTTCTCTACGGAATTAATCTTTATGCAAGAGGAGTTCAAGCATCCAAGACGAAGGAAAGAAGATTGTATACTGCTACAAACACTCTTTTGCGGCAAAAAAAGTCTCCGCTCCTCGATGAGTAACGTGGAGCTACAGGTGGACCTGGCCATGGAGAGGTAGTGTCGGTGGAGACCCAGCTTTACTACCGGAATCCAATAAATGAAGTCTGCTTATGAAGTTAACTATGTTTTTTTTTTGTGACAATTGTCCAGTTTAAATTTTGAATGTAATCAGATAAAACAATAATAATACTTAAGTTTATCATTATTTAATCAATCTTATGTTTCTCATTTCAAATCTCGCAATAATTGTAACTGGTCACCAAACTTATCAAAATTTGTATAAAAAGTGCTAATTAATTTTTATTTATTTTCTAAGATATGTCGTTAAAATGATTAAGCTAATATAATTTTACTTTAACATGATTGAAAGAGTTTTTACTATGGATATATGGTCTCTTACAAAATTTCTTATAAATCCAAGAAGTTATAGGCGTCTCTTTGAAATAAATCATTTAAACTACTTTTTCACTAGTATTTTATCACTATTTACACTTCAGATAGGGAGAGGTCCTCTCGGAGCAGGAGGGGAAGTACCGAACGATGTCACCCGCAAATCACCAACTTGAAACCTACGGAATCCTATGTAGAGCGTCATGTAACGAGCTGCTGCTGATATGAAAAATGGCTTTTAGGTCTCCCTCATAATTAAGATATTATCTTATCAATTTATTATATTATAATACAGACATAGATTAAATACTACTATAGATGAGAAAAAAACATTGTAAACGAATTTACTGTTCCTACACTTAATTCATGAAAGGAATTAATTTATATTAGATGGCTAATAAATTTCATTCACAATTTCTTATATCATAATCTAAACTAATAAAAAAGAATTCCGTTCGTTCGTTCGTTCGTTTCCCTGTATCTCCCGAACGGGTCATTAGCTCTTGACGAAATTTTCAGTGAATAGTTTGAGAGCTCAGGGAGTGTTTTTTGGGGGTGTCAACTCCTGGAAAAAACGTCATCGACATGCTGATTCGCCAAAACGTTTTTGTTGATTTTTTTAAATTTGCAAGTTAGATTTTGCCCAAATTTTCTGTGGATAAGACTGAGGTACTAAGACGTGTTTTTGTTTTATTGAGTGTTACCCGGAAAATTCGTTTTCTACAAGATTACTTAAAATATATTTTCTTTCTGTCCCTGTATGTCCCCCCAAATTTAAGTTTTGTGGAAAATACAACACTTTTTTTTCATTGCAACATCGTGCTAATCAAATTTCAATAATGCCTAGAGATGGAGATGGAGAGGGATGTCAATGTACCTGGGAGAATTCACGTATGGAACTCCCTAATCCTCCCGAAAGTGACTCATCTCCTACGTATAATCCCTTTTAGCGATAAATTAGCAACTAAAATTGACCAGTTGTGCCATGATTTTATCTGCAAAAATGAAAGAAGTGGAAGAATCACCTGGAAACGAATATTGTGTCCTAAAATATATGGAGGGCTTGGTCTACTACCCATTCAGGGATTTTGGAAGGCTTTACATTTCTCCTGGTTTAAACGGATTCTAAGTTCAGACTTCTCTTACCTTAATATTGAGTCCAATATGGAAACTAACCAGACAAGGGGAGGAGGCCCCACTAAAGTATTCCAAACCCTAGAATCCACCAATTGTTTCTGGAACAGTATTGCAAAAACCAGCAGAGACATTTCTACAAAAGTTCTTCCCCTAATGGCTTGGCAAGAACCCACCAAACTTAACTACAGACTTGACTTCCTTGACAAAACATCGATCAAAAGGAAACTAGATTTTATGGGTGAAATCTTTAATGAAAATCAAAATCTATCATTTAATGAAATTTTAGAAAAAAAGGCAATCCAAAAGAACGTTAAATTTAAAAAAAGAGAAATAGGCCCTAGGGATAGTTTTTTTAATTTTATTAATTTTTTTAAAAACAAACAGATACGACTCTTGCAGGTGGAGGATGAATTAAAAACAAAGTACATAGTCCAGCTTGAAAGAAGGATGAATAATCATGATGTAAAGGCACCAACAAGCAGCATTTTAAAAAGTTTATCCAACATAAAGTTCGATTTCACCTTGTATTGGTTCAAATATAAAATTTTATCGGGTACACTAACAACAGGAAGTATTACGGCAAAACATACGACGAAAGAATGTGCTTCTTCTGCAAAACGTACAGAGAAACAACGAGCCACTTATTGTCAGGATGTGATGTCACAAAGGAGATACGAAATAGGATTTCACTACACGTATACCAGAAATTCAAAATAGTTTTAATACCTAATCACTTTAACTTTATTTATACCGGCCCTCATCAAGATGACATCAATTTTTTAATAACAAAAGCTCATAGCATTTTATATAAATTCAGATCAACAAGAACCCCCCTCCCCGATAATTTTATCAAACTTATTGAAAACTTATTGTCAATGTGTATATGAATCACGATCCGTTGTAATCTAGATATCATTTCTATTTTAATAATACGTCAGATTTTAAGATCATACGTTTTTACAATAATCCACTTGCAACACTGCCCGTACTCCTTTTGTTATTATTGTTGGAGCTACTTCATATGATTAATATTGTGCGATATAATGAATAAAATAAACACCTTTTGCATGTCACGCAAAAAAAAAAAAAAAAAAAAACCAGCCTTAAGGAATACAAAACGGAAAAAATGGCAATGACGACTTTTAAGGAACTACTTCTCATAAGAAAATAACATAGGCACTCTATGAAACGTCTTAAAAATAACTTCTTTTTACGATGTTTAAATTCCCAGCCTTAAGGAACAAAAAAACGGAATAATGGCAATGAAGACCCAAGGACAACTTTTAAGGAACTGATTTGAATATGAAAAACCATATGTGATGACATCACTAAAATTATTCATCTTCTTTTTACGATGTTTAAATACCCAGCCTTAAGGAATACAAAACGGAAAAAATGGCAATGAAGAGCTATGACAACTTTTTAAGGAACTGGTTTGAATATGAAAAGTCACATGCGATGATTTCACTTAAATTATTCGTGTGATTCCTTCTTTGTGTGAAATTTAAATACCCAACCGAAAGGAATACAAAACGAAAAAATGGCAAGGAAGACCCAATGACAACTGTTGAAGGAACTGATTTAATCTGAAAGAAAAGCGATGACATTACTGAAATTATTCGTGTGATTTCTTAATTTTATGATGTTTAAATACCCACCCTTAAGAAATACAAAACGGAAAAAATGGCAAGGAAGACCCAATGACCACTGTTGAAGGAACTTATTTTAATATGAAAGTCACATCCGATGACATCACTGAAATTATTCGTGTGATTTATTCTTTTTACGATGTTGAATACCCAGCCTTAAGGAATACAAAACGGAAAAAATGGCAATGAAGACCCAATGACAACTTTTTAAGGAACTTATTTTAATATAAAAATCAAACGCGATGACATCACTAAAATTATTGGTGTGATTTTTACCCCATCCAGAATATTGTCAAGTTGGAAAATCCCGGGCAGCGCCGGGTAACATTCGCTAGTACAGAAATAAATTCAATATTACTTTAGATGATAAATAAATATTTTAAACGAATTTACTTTTCCGACAGTTTAATTCCCCTTCATTCTTTCTGAGGGATTCCAAACATTAGAAACGTTGACCTTTTTTACTCTTCTTCGCGCTACTGAAACTCAAACATGTGCTGAGTCGGTCATTGGCTTACTTCCTGGAAAAGTCATCTCACCCATTTACTCTTCTCTCCTAGCATCTCATCTCAGCTTTCATTACTCCCACCCCTGAGAAGCATAAGTTTTATCTCTTGATCTATTTCCTCCCTGATATTGAACTGGAAGTAGTAAAAAGTCGCAGCACTAGAGTCGGCCAAGTACATCCTTCAAGTTCTAGACGTCCCTCAAGTCTACCTTGTACTAACTAAAAGTTATGCTGAAAGCCCGAAGCTTTTCCAGAATACTCCCTCCCTCAAACTCTGTCCTGTACAAAATATTGACGATTAATTTTGGCATAGAATTATATCTTTATATTTCATTTAAATTAAACATTTATAGGATACTGTTGCAGCTCAATAGCACTCTGGAAAATGTCACGTCCAGATCGTTAGTCTGGGGGGGGGGGGGGGGGGTCTTGTTAGGGTTGATGATCAAGGCTCCTTCACCGAGATTTTATGATCTTCATGTCCTTTGGATTCATCAGGACATCATGAGACTTATTTAATAGAAATACAGGACTGAGGCGTGCAATAGCAAATTCCAAAAAGAGGAAAAAGTCTTCATATGTAGGAGGTTATGGAAGACGGAACTCCAATCACGAAGATGAAGGGTAGGGCTCCATTCATGAATACGAGGGGCAGGACTCCATTCACGAAGAGGAGGGACGGGGGCCCTCTAACGAAGACGAAGGAAGGACCCCTTGGTCGAAGACGAGGGAAGGGGAGCCCTATAACGAGGACGAGGGATGGGAAGCTCTCTAACGAAAACCGACGAGGGGTAGGGCTCCATTCACGAAGAATAGGGACGGGGATAGAGCTCTCTAACGAAGATGAGGGAAGGAACTCCTTTGACTGACGAAGACGAGGGAGTGGTAGGACTCCATTCATTCACGAAGTCGAGGTGAGGGGAATGTGTCTCTTACTGGAAGGGACGGAGGAGACTCGTTTCTTGGTGTCCAAGGCATTTATCCTGGAGTCCCGGGAAGATAGAAGGAGGGATGGAGGAAGGGATCGAGGGATCTCCAACAAGTTTGAAGTCTAGGCCAGAAGGCTTTCATGACACCCAAAAAAATAGATTCCAAACTATGATCAGTGGAGGCTCTAGTATTTGACGACTGTTGATGGTGACGTCACTCTTGACTCTCTCCCCCCCCCCCCCCCCCACTCATGTTTATGCATGTGTTCTTCAGAAATTTCGAGATGTTTGTTGTTGTTTTTACTCACGACTGATGATGAGATGATATCTTTTATTATTATTATTTCCCTTCAGCCCCCTTTTCTTTTTTCCTCTTATTGGATTCATGAATTCATTGAAGTAAAACTACGATGATAATGACCACGATGTTTAAACGGGCGATTATAAGCAGCAACGACAATTGAGCAACGCGTTAATAATACTCCCTTTAAAAAATATTGCGATGTTAAAGGCGTGCGATAAAGGAACGTACGAAAAAAGCATACGATGTTAAAGGCTACGATTAAGGCGTGCGCGATAATAATATGTACGATTATATTACAGTAAATCCTGCTGAAGTGAAGCAGCACTTGGTTAGCACACTTCATCAGGAGAAGTGGAGCTTGCACTTCGATGGTAAAAAAATCAATGGCATTGAACACCAATCAGTGGTCCTAAAAAATGAAGCAAAGGAAATCAAATTGACTGTGCTTCAATTGAAGGACGGTACAACTGCAACCATTGCAAAAGGGCCCCAGGATGTCTTGCAGGAGTTCAACTTGTGGGGATCAACTCTGATGATAATTGCCGACACGACAAGCGTCAACACCGGGAAAAAGTCTGGTGTTGTCATTCGGCTGCAGCAGATGTTTGAAAAGAATGGGAGCCCCAGACCCAAGTTTATCAGTTGTCAGTACCATGTGCTCGATCGCATCCTCCGTATTGTCATGGACGATGAGCTCCATGACTCAACCAAATCCCCAGATATTAAGTATTTCTTTGTGAAGGACTTGGTGCGCAAGTATGACCAATCGAAGGCAGCTTTCAGCAATGGAAAGGCTGAGATCAAGGAAACAGGCGGTTGGAGAGACGACAGGAAATTTCTGTATCATCTTATTCGTGTCTTCCGACACTTCACTGAGAAAGATGAGGTCCCTTTTGTTAACTTTCAGCAGATTCCTTACATCAGCAATGCACGCTGGAACTCTCGTGCCATTCTAGCCCTCCTTGCATTCATTCTGATGCCTGAAACTCGAACCAGGCTGCGTAAAATCTGTTCATTTATTTCTTACCCATGGGCCGGCCATTGGTTTAGCAACCAATTGTTCCGCGATGAGGATTTCGAAGAACTATCATCTGCTCTGGATGGATACCCAAAAGGTCTCAAATGCATAGAAACCCACTGGAAAAGAGATGAATCGCCCATCAATATTGCCCGAAGCAACCAATGCTGCGAGCGAGCGATCAAAGTTATGCAGGACTAGGACGAGTCCTGCCGCAACAAGGACAACCTCCCCCTGAGATTCGTCCTTATATAACATAATTTTGTGCGCGAAGTTTTTTCATCAAATAAACTTAAAAAATAGATTTTATTTAATCTTTCATAAAAGTTCATCATATGATGACACAGGAATATGAGGTTGTAAAAAGTTATCACCCTAGTGCATATATAATAACAAATAAATACCCTCAATAGTTGTTTCTTTGGTTCGAAATATTTCAACTGAATATAGTTATGATTTATTTAAAGGAAATCAAGGAGACATGGTTCCTTATCACTAGAGATGTCAAGGGCCTATTGGGAATCATAAGGGTTGTTTTCTGTGAAGGCCCAAGGGAGACAGGACTTGCATCAAAGGCTGCCGATAAATAGCACAATAAAATGATGAAAGCCTCTTTCTGTCTTCTTTTCCTCCTCTTATTTTTACAGAGGTAGCTTTTGTAATTGGAACTTTAAAATGCATCATGAAACCTCAACCTTCTGGACGATATTCTTGAAAAGTATTGGTTTTTCTCCACCCTACACATTTCATATATTTATCTATATACAATTTATTTGACTTCTATTCATTCTCCAATATATTTTTAAGTTTTTTTTGCAGAAGAAGTTCAAACATTATTGGTGTATTGCATTTTTCTGCATGTGAGTAAAGTTCCATGGATTAAATTGGGTACGCTCTATCTATCAAGGTCTTCATGGTACAATGGAGAAATACAATAATAAGTTTCCAATTAAAGGATCATATATATGTATAACTGATAAAACTACAAATACTTGAACTAAAAAGGAGAATACGAAGGAACACTCAATGTTTAATAAATATTTAATATGTTTCTCTATAAAGGAATTCATTTTACCTACCAAAGAAGGAAGATTACAAAAATGTTATATGTTCTCTAATTTCCATTCTAAAGAGTGTATCTAATCTATTTTCCGTCTGTTTTTGTCTATATCCTTATGTGGTCTAATAACTAAATACACATAGAGAAAATTCATGGATACTGAAGAAAGTTAAATAAAAAGAGTATAATCCAGGTTATACATACACTTTCACATATAAAAAATTCTTTAAAACATACATATGTGAAGGATTACCAAAGATCCATCAAGTTCCTAATATTTTTTTTCATATTAAAAGCTCAAACAACTGACAATCTTTTTTACTCTGCATTTCTTATATGTACCTAAAGAAACTAAAAGTTTTTTTTTCCTCATATATACATGAAAAGGGAATGTTGTCTTTTGTTTTTATATATTTAGATTTCTATATATTTAAAGTTCCTTTACAAAAAAGTTTTTAAAGGAGGGTGTGACGTCGTTATTTGGTGTAAATGGGTCACTGAATATTTTAAATTCAAAAGTGAAATGTTAATGATGGCCGTAATATATTTATAGTATTACTTCCCAAACAACTTCATATTGCTCGATTTAACTCATGATCCTTTTTCAAAAAGACTCTTTCGACTTGTGTTGTTTATTTGACGTTTCAATTTTCATGTAATATTATCTCTGGAAATTATACATTGAACTTTAGAAAATAAATAATTATATATATTTGTTTTTTCTTGGCCCTGTGGGCATATATTTCGACGAATTAAACCAAAGATATACAAAAAGGTTTGTACAGACACGTAGTGAATAAATGATCAATAAATAAAATTATTTAAAGGAAACAAATATAAGAAAACATTCAAATAGTTTGGAAACAATCAAATTATAAATGTATTTCGATAAAAAATCATATCTGTAATAAAAATTTGAATACAAAGAAGCAATTGGAATGATAAAAGAAAGATCTTTGTCTTTAACTGTTTGCATTTTGTATAATATGTTTTGGACTTTGGTTATGACAGCGTCACTTTTGGCATTCCTTGTGAATGCCAGAAAATCTTCCTCAGAAGTTTTGATCTTGAAAAGGTCTTCCAGTGAGATTTGGAGGGCTTGGTAAGTCTCTGTTAATGCAAGGCAGTTCCAAAGGAGATGATCTATTGTTTCTGGGTGTATTTTACAGAAGAAACTGTTCTTTTGATTATCTTTAAGAAATAAATTATATATCTTTAATTCTTAATCTATTTCATAAATATGTTGAAAGACAAATAAAATAATGTAGCTCTCTTTAAATTCTCAAATATTATTTGAGGATTAAATTAATTGTTTGTATAATACCCAGGGTTCTCTTATCAACGAAATCTTGATAAAACAGGCTGACATGGCTGTTTAGAAGGCAGTCAATGTGGACAGCTGTCCTATGGGAAGGATACCTGAGGACTTCCACGGGCGCATCCGCAGTGCCTCAAGAAGCCTTAAAAATCTACCTCAATCAACACCGTCGCAGGTGGTAACCTTGTAGCGGACAGCTCTCCGTCTCTCTATTCCTATCTATTCCTCTGCTTCTATCTATTTTTCTATTTCTATCCTTTTCTTAAATAAATACATTACCAGATGGGGCGACGATCGTTTCTTTCTCTTTTCTCAAAGAGACCATATATATATAAATAATTCCCTTTAATTGAAATACATCTAAGTTTAGATAAGTTAATTGAAGGTATCAGTCATTTACATCTTCGTTTACAACCTCTCCAAGGCATGAACCCTTTCTCAGTCACGGAGAGAGGCCCATACCATCTCTGGGTCTCGGAGTGGGGCAATGGATATGGATATAATTGATCGATAGTCAGAGGTCTCTATAATATTCTATTTTTTGGTTATATTTTACTCTTACATTATTTATATTATAAGGTAGTAAGGGGTGCGATAGCCGTGCGTGTTAAGGCGTGTTCAACTCTCAATGTTGGGGGCGCAGGTTCGAATCCCGAGAGGGGATGGTCATTGTTGGTCTACCTCATTGATAAGATCCTAGGTTCGATAGACTCATTTTAATGCTGAAATGCTTATTTATATCCTGCCGGATGCAATTCTATCGAACCATATAGGCATAAAAAAGTAGTAAAAAATAAGTGGAGAGTCACTTATTACACTTAAAGCACACAAACGAAATGACAAGTAAGACGACTTATGGTTTTGAAAAGACACTATATGTCTCCTCAAAAAATATAGAAGCCAGAGGTCCCCTGCAAGATAGCGTAAGTAGCGTATAAGCGTAACCGTCTTTACATTCTGATTGTGAGTATAAATGTTCTGTTTTTCATTTTACTCATACTCAGAACCATCAGAACTATCTTCTTTCAATGGCGGACAACATTCATTGTCCCTGTCACAATGATTTTTCCCCCCCTATCAGACTCGTCTAATGATGTTTATTGTATTAATTGCCGAATTTGTTCCTCTGTAAGTCCCTTTTGACTATATATTGCTTTGCCGATTAATCCGTGACGGTAGTGCATTCTTTAAACAATCAAAGTCAGCAAATTTTGTCATCCATCCCTACATATTGATTTTTTCCAAAGATTTACTTTAAATATACTTCATAAACCCTTTTTATGGGATTATTTACAATGGCTTAAATTTGCATCAATTCTTTGAATCCCCCTTTGCACCCATAATGTATAAAGCAATCATAGTTTTATTGAAAAACTAAATGTATTAATTAACTAAAGGCATATATACAGAGAGTGCAAACCTCCGCCGTCACGGGCTCCTTATGAGCCTTTTGAGACGGATTTTTCACGATTGGGGCGGCGTAGAGGGACGGGGGAGGGTTCCCCTCGACGGAAATTCCGAGAGGAAGACGCTCCCGGCACCCGATTTTACAGCACAGCGACATCTATTGGCAGAGTAGGCTAACTTGAAATATTTATTAGTATTTAGCTCATTTGGCGCCTTAATTCTGCACTCAGAGATGCCAAAATTTAATCATTTGTTCCTTTTGGCATTTCCAGCAACTCCACAAAGTTTCATCCGAATCCGTTCCGTACTTTTTGAGTTATCCTGCTGACAAACAAACCAACAAACTAACAAACCAGCCACAAACCAACGCCAGTGAAAACAATACCTCCTTCGGCGGAGGTAAAAATATGATATACAGGGTCCACGCGCTAAATTTGACACTTTCGAAAATAAAAACAAACATGGATAGAATCTATAATTCTTTATTAAATCAAAAATTATATATATATGGCTGTCAGTATTGGTCTTGGCTTGGTTTCTAATTGAAGTACAGGCCCCTAACCTCGACAACCTTCTTCAGCCGGGACCGGAACCTGGAGCACGCGCACCTGACCTGGTCCCTCGGCAACTTCTTGAAGCAATGCGTGATGCGGGCCTTCAACTCGGCCATGGTGTTGCAAGCAGTTCGGTTGGTATCCCTTTCAACCGCGCCCCATAGGTAGAAGTCGCACAGGTTGCAGTCGGGGGAGTTGGGCGGCCAGACGTTCGGGCTCGTGTAGCTTCAGGGCCTTGTTAAACTGGTTCTCCTGGGCCTTCTCGGTCAAAATCTGGCCTTTGCGGCGCTTGTAGAAGTGGTAACGGAGGTCCTCGTTGATACACACCCTAACTGTGGTGTTTCCGACCCCCAACTCCTCCGCCAGCTTGGTGCAGGATTTGCTGGGGTCCTCTTGCACCTTCTTCTGGAGCTTTTCCACGAATTCCGGGTCCTAAGGGAGTCAGAACGTCTTTTCCCCTTTTTTTCTCTCCACATCCTTCTCGTAGTCGTTATTGGACTCCTCCAGCTCCGATCTGATGGACTTGACAGTGTTCCTGGCCACACACGCCGTCTTCATAATCTCCAAATCCTTGCAACCGGCGCGGATCATCATCACTGCAGTTACGCGTTTCCAAGATTCGGGCGGGTTAAAATTGTCAACACCCTTGTTATCGTTACCACTGTGCTCAACTACTGAGGCTAAAGGTAGAAAGCCCAGCTGGCCCGATCATAGCCCCCTAGCGGCCTCTTCGTGCAATAAACCAAAGTGTCAAATTTAGCGCGTGGACCCTGTAGAAGGGAGTCCAAGGTAACCTATAACTGTAATTAAGAAATAAAATGCTTGCAAAAAAGCACCCTCACTCCAGGATACTCAGACCCGGCATGATTGAACCCAACCTGAAGTTACTTCTTTTAGAAGCTTCATAAAGATTTATTAGTGTTCTTTTTTTGTTTTATAGTTTTATGATTTTCTTTTTGTTTTATTTCTTATTGATACTTTTTTGAGGTTTTTACATTTCATATTGAATTTAGTGTTCTTATATTGGAGTTCAAATTTCAGATTATAATGTCTATTTATGTAATTAATTACGGCATGTACTTAACTCCTTAAGAGAAATGAAATACAAAGAAAGGTGTTAGTATACCAGCATTAAAATAATTGAAAGTGCACAAATTAAAACGAAGGGCGTCCCCCTTTTTCCATGCATTATACCTTACTTAAATATTCATTTCAATCCTGTGCATATTTAATTATTTAAATTCCATCCATTAATATTATTATAACGGCTATAACCATTATTTTATTTTTCATTTTAATTATGCTCTTTGCACAAAATAATCCTGCCTTGTGCAAAGGGAAATCTTCATGTTTTAATTAATGATGTACAATGTCAATTGCACTTATTTACCTATAAAAATCCCTTTTTATAAATGTATTTTAAAGCAGGGGAACATTTCAATTAACTATTTATTCGCCTGCCTTGTTGTTTATGACTGTATTTTGATTAATTAATTCCTCAAAAAAGTTTTGTGATTTTCTTTTTGTTTTATTTCACAACAATACTTTTTTGAGGTTAATACATTTCATATTGAATCAATCTGTGAGTCTTGAAAACACGAGTTTAAAATTTACTTATTTTCAGCAAAGGAAACTAGAGGCTTGTATACACTCAGAGAGTGTAAACCTCCGCCGTCACGGGGTCCCTATGAGCCTTCCGAGGCGGATTTTTCACGACTGGGGCGGCGTAGAGGGACGGGGGAGGGTTCCCCTCGACGGAAATTTCAAGAGGAAGACGCTCCCGGCACCCAATTTCACAGCACAGTGACATCTATTGGCAGAGTAGGCTAACTTGAAATATTTATTAGTATTTAGCTCATTTTGCATCTTAAAGAAGCACTCAGAGATGCCAAAATTTAATCACTTGTTCCTTTTGGCATTTCCAACAACTCCACAAAGTTTCATCCGAATCCGTTCCGCACTTTTTGAGTTATCCTGCTGACAAACAAACCAACCAACAAACCAACGCCAGTGAAAATAATACCTCCTTCGGCGGAGGTAATAACCCCAAATAAAACACTTATTTATGAAAACATCTGAGGGATCACGAGTTCAACTGCATCGCGGTAAAAAATGGGTGAGCTGTAAATTTGAATTATATTCTTCATTTCTGTTTTTATACGTGTCGGGAAAAATATTTTGTTATTAGATGTATTTGAGTGAAAGCCCTCAATACTTTTTCTATATATATATGCTACCTACATACAAACAAAAAAAGATAGGAAACAAAGATTATATCCTTCTTAACGATTAATATTTGTTTTAAAAGTATAAAGAAACATATCAAGTTTGTATTATGTTGCTTGCAAAAGCATTCCGTATAGTTATTTGTATATGCTACCTACACACAAACATATATATAAAATCCAATTATGTCGTTCAAACAATTAATATTTATTAAAAAGAAATTTTATGTTGTACTGCTTACTGAAATATATAAGATATGCCTATATGTGATTTAATCGTCTAAAAAATCCCCTTAAATTTTATCACCACGTACTCCTCTGTCCCTCATCATCTACTTTTCTTGCCCTAATGATTAACAAAGTACTCAAGCTACCAAGAAAAACTTTTTTTTGAGCCTCATTTTTTTCTTTCCGACAAAGTAATTTCATTGATTACACAGGGCAACAAATAAAAAAAATTAAAAGTTTCTTGGGGTATATCAACTGACTTGAATATCTAATGGGTCCCTGATAACTAAATTAAAAACCATTTTGCTCAATCAGGTCCGAATTTTTAGAAATTTTGAGGTTTTTTTTCCCGACTTTTAGACAAAATCACAACTTTTTTGTTTATTGAGCTACAAAAATGGTATGGGTGTTTTTGGAAATGGCATGGCCATATTAATGGGGGCAGAGACTAGTTTAAGTTGAAAAAATTATCAGAGAGGCCCAAAAAAGCCAAAAAATATTTTGGCCGATTTCGGGCGATTTTTGTATCTTTTGTTTATAAAGCTACAAAATTAGTATAGATGTTTTTGAAAATGGCATACTCATGTTAGTGGGGGCGGAGATATATTTTGAGAGGATACATTAAAGATAGATCAACATAAATTTCATAATACAGTTTTTGCAATATTGCTTCTGATATTTAAAATTGTGTCTCCTAAATATTGATAAAAGAGTGGGCCCCTCCCATTGTGTGTGTTAGTTGCATTACACAAATTAGAGAATGGTCTAAAGGCAAGAAAAATAACTTAAGTTTTTGTTACCTATGGTGTGGAGAGAACCAAAAAACCCACTCAGATGATTGTCATTTTTGCGCTTTACACCTTATAGGAATAATAGAAAAAACAGAAAGAGTTTAAAGTATCCAACCATGGATTCTGCTAATAGACCAGCGCCCCACAGTGAAGATGTTCCAATTCCAGTGTTCGAGTCACTTTCAGATGTTACAGACTTATCCTGATCTCCTGGATAAGTTAGGTATAAGTAACTACAATCCTCAAGAGTAAAGACTTTTCATTGACAGTTCTAAATACAGTCTCAAAGTTGTTCTGCCCCATAATGGAAATAAATATGGATCCATTCCAGTTGCCCATGCCGCCAAACTAAAAGAAACCAAAATTCCTTACTTTCTCTTTCAATGGGATAATAGGGCAAGGGAGGAACACTGGGTGAGGAAGGAGTGGCAAGAGAGGACTCATATGACTGTTGAAGAGAAAAATGTTATTGTTGAGCCTCTGGTGGAGAGATCAAAGATCTTTTCCCTCTTCTTCACATTAAGGATTAATGAAACAATTCGTCAAAGCCCTAGACAAAGATAGAGACTGTTTAAAATACATTTGGACTGAGTAAAAAAAAGAAGACTGGAATTTGTGATGATCCTCAGATCAAAAAGCTAATGATTGAATGATTATCTGTTTGTTTTTATTATGAACCAGATTGTGTATAACGCTTGGAGTTCCTTTGTCTTGGTTGTGGATAATTTTCTTGGAAACAACAAGTCAAGCAATTATGTGAAGCTTGTAAACAGTATGCTTGTGAGCTAAAAGCTTCCAAATGCATATATGAGCATCAAACTTAATTTCCTTTTCTATCACCTGGAGAAACTTCCTGAAAATCTTGGAAGTGTTAGTGATGAGCAGGGTGAGAGGTTTCACCAGGAGGGACATGTAGAAGAGGTACCAAGAAATATGGGATAGCCACATCATGGCTGACTATTGCTGGAGCATAGCTCTTGACTATTCTAATTTGCAGCACAAGAGAAGATCTTTAGAGATAAGTTTTAGAAGTTTTATACGGCTAGTAATTATCATTCCATGCATTTTAAATTTGAATATGTTTGTTTGTATATAAGAGATAAAAAGTTTCAAAACAATTTTGTTTTACTTAAGTAGTTGTAATATACATAATATGTATACTGAAAAATATGCAAAATTAGTGTTATTCCACCTATATCACTCTCTATTAATTTAACTTTCATGCTATAGGATATGTATATAATACCAGATATACTCTTATAATTTATTGCCTTTTGGACATTAGTAACGATATAAATTGTATTCTATATTGTATCCAAAAATGAACAAACTAAAATATGAACTAAAATGTTCCTTTATGTATTTTGCAACTGCCCAGAATAGCTTTACTCTGTTTCTGTATATAATTTTAGAGTATTTTATTTTTACACTGTATAAAATTTTCAGTTAACCGAATAAAATGTTTTTAACCGGAAAAAAACTAAATGTTTTCAGAGCACAAAATATTAGTTCATGTTTTGACGATTTAAAATAGATGATTAAATCAAACGTAAGAGATCATTAGAAAGTTATTTACGGAAAAATGCCCTTTTTGATCAGAAGTGATTAACCATTAACAATCCATTGATGATCTGGAATAAGGACCTGATTACGTCACATGTCTGGGATTTTTTAAGTTCAATTAATAATCGAACAAAGTCTTCATTTTGAACATGATTGATTTAGGAGTGTATAATAGAGGTCGATGGATAGTTGATTGCTGTTATGTTATCTATAACTTGTTTAAATTAAAAAGTTGATAAACGATAACTCGACTCATGGTTTCTCGTCTATATCAGCTAGGCAATAAACATATTTTCATATTAATAGGGACGATGTACCCTGTGTTTTATTTACTCCCTCGATTTCAACCAAAAGTGACTAGCAGTTTAATATTTTCAGATATCCGAAAGTTTGGTCATTCTTTGCTGATTAGGCTTACGTAAATACTAATAACTTTTTCTGAGTTTATTTCTTATCTAGTGTGGGGATTCTTTTAATGTATTTATTATAGCCAGAGAACTGCCTCAAAGAAGTAATCAAATCTCTTTTGATTGTCCAAACTAATGAGTGATTTGTTTATCCTTGTGGATATCGCAAAGAAATTTGTCAATTGCTATATTAAAAAGTATAGCTGATGCGGATTCTCACTACTTCACTTTTCTTCTCTTAGTTTCAAAGTATGTTCCTTTGAGTCCGTCCCATATAATTGTTTTCGAGACCGTCAATATCCAAATGATGAAATTTTCTAAATCTTCCCGATACATTTAACGAGTTATATGTTTGTGAGCTATACTGACGAAGTCGTTCGCAAAATATATTACAATCACTGTGGCATCCCACCTTAACTCCAGAAAAGTTTGATTTATAAAGGGTATGTTGTCTTATATCGACTCTTTTTGTTGGATAAAGAGTCGATAATGTGTAGGAAATCCATGATTTTTCTTCGGTTTGGGAATTTAAACAATCTGTGCCTCCGACACAAACATCGGGAAAGCTCCAATGCACATTATTTTTTCATAAAGGGCAATAATGTACTTTTTGTACCTAATAGACACAATAACTTGATGGGTGTGGCCCTTTTAAAATAGCGTACTCACTCTATGAAATGGTAAAAAATTTAATATTCTTTGTATCTTAAGATATTTTGAAAACCTTTCAAGGCTAACATCGTAAGAAGCTTCTGCATCAAATCCTACTACGAAGAGAAGATCAATTCTTAAGGACACTAGTTGACGATTCTTATCAGTGGAAAAGAAGGCATGATCAAAGTTAGTCATTGATTATAATAATTCAACGTCTTTGAAGGACGATATCTTTTTTGAATTGGGATGTGTGTCAGTGGATTTACTGCTCCTTGATAGTTTTAGCATGATATTGAAGTCTCCGCACAACTATTGCCATGATGTTTATGTATATAAATCAGACGTTGTAATATTAAGAATATAATGATTAATTGACTTTTTATAGTATCATCCTAATAAGGTTGCTGATCATATAAAATAATGTTTATTGACTCATTTTGAGAATGCTAATTACCTTTTATTTTGGTGATTGTATAAATTAATTAACTTTTAAAAGAAAAAAATATATATATGAATAATTCAGTGTTTTTAATTACTTGATGACAAGGGATGTAAATGTCATGAGAAAAAGTAATCAATGCTTCAGGATTTAGAATATGTAAGCCGGTGGAAATGTTGTCTTTTCATGTTTTGATTCACAAACGTATATTCACGAAATAAACACTAAGCATTATTTGCATGCAAATATAATCAAATAAATTGCTGCGTAAACATGTCTGCCTTCGATTTGCCTAATGAAGTTGCATAGCCAGGTATGAAGAAGATAATTTATGCATACAGCCAATATGTAATGTTTGCAAATATCAGGCAATCAGAATTCTTAATTCCTAAGCTTGCATATATTAGAGTCTATATAAAATAAAGAATGAGCCTGTTTTTTACTCTAAAAAAGTAAACAGGATCAGTCAAAAAATTGAACGACATCATTTTTATCATTATTTTTCTATTGGGAGAGGTTGAGTGGTTTCTCAAAGTGGTATAAATAGAGATCAATAACGTTGTTTATATGTGTAGTCACTCTCGCCGCTGAAAGTGGAGATACCTCATTATCGTTCCTTCTTCTAAATTCGGTGCAAACTAGGCAAAACGGTACAAGATCAACGAGATTTCCTGAGCGAATGAAGCACTGCTTCTTTAAGATATTATTGGACTATATAGCAGCCTGTCTGTTAGTCCAGAATGAATCTTGGTTCTACTGGGACTTAGCGGAGGTAGGTCTTGGTTGATTTCAAGGGACTCCGGTTCTTCCCCCCCCCCCCCCGTATGAAGCTGACGACAAAAAAGACGGTGATTCTGATGGGGGTTATTTGTAAACCTAAGCGAGTTTCCATACTGGCACTATATATATATAAATTTAATCAAAACTATTATACAGTGACAACTACTAATGTAGTATTCATAACGGTTTGATATATTCCAGGGAAACCATTTTAAATAGTCTCATTGTCATTTCATTTAGAAAACAGCTCTTTATGTCAAATAATTAATGTAACTTAAAATGATAATATTTTTTTGGCCATAAATATGATCAAAAGATAGATTTCCATCTATAAGCAACTACAAGGACCTGAATAAAGGACCAGGGTATCGGGGTATAGTAAACTAAAACAATTTATTGACTCATGTATCTAAACAATCAAGTTAAATGCAATCGGTCTTTTCTTCTTGCTTTTTTTATAAATCATAAAGAATTCTTTTGTAAACATTAAAACACATTTGCAAACTAAGAAAAAAGCTTTCTCGGTACACTGCCAAATCACTGTAATGCATAATATAATGTTAATATATGCAAAACATTTTCAAGAATATATATTTCTTCTTAAATGTATATAATGTTTATATACTTATTTGCCATTAGCTTGACAATAAAATTCAATATTATCATTACATTTGCACAAAAACAAATCCCCTTTATCTTTTCCATATCCAATACAAAAATTACTATTATTGAATAAAAAACAATTGTATTTATCTATGTTATGGAGTATTATCTAGATATATTGATTTTCTTATGTGAGAATGTTGAATATTCATACTCTTAGCAAAATAAATTGAGAATGAATGTGTGACAAAAATATAAATAGTTTTGCTTCGTAACTATTCTACTCTACCTTTTTAATGGGATTCATAATACCGAACATACACATATATATTAGTGAATAACTGATTAAATAAACTGTGGGTAAAATAATTCAGGGCAATTGCCCAGAAGGAGGACTTGCCTCTATACCAGGGTGGGCAACCCAAAATGTTGAAAGAGCCATAACGGATAAAAAATTATCACGCAACCTCAACCGTACGGACGATATTCTTGAAAAGTGCCTATATTTTTGATTAAGAATATTGGAAAAACAACAAGGCTTTGATGTTCTTGATGCATTACCTGGACTTGAGTCTACAGAAAAGAAACTAAATAAGTTTTATACAAATTAAAGAATATAAAATTAGCTAGTTTTTTGGTATACATCTAAATACAAACAAAAGGCTTATATTTTGAAATCAGCCTCCTCTGACGTCACTCACTTTAACCAATCAAATCGACGAACTTTATCATTTTACTCTTTTTGAGCCCTCCTATATTTTTTCCACAAGAAAACTATATATACAAAACTTTTTTTGGCGTAACTCGATTATCAATCTCATGATTATTATCTATTGTTCATTGTGGGAGGAAGTGAGAAAAAAATATTTTCATTTCTTTAGTGAGTAATTGGTTTTTCTTTATATAAATGTTAAAAAAGTATAAAAACTTTGGCCAAAAAATAGTTTTTGTTATAAAAGGAGAAAAATAATCATTGCTTTCACCAACAGCGAGTATTTAAAAAGGTATATAAGGTTTACTTGCTCCCTACATCTCATTGTATAGTTTATGTATTGTATTTATAATAGAAAATAGGGACACAAAATACAGAAGCAATGATTGTGTAAACCATATATCTTATACGTATAAGAGTATTAGTAGTTTTACAAATAAAAGATCTTGATGAAAATAAAAGTTGGAATTAGTAAATAATAATAAAAGTTTTGATTACTCAAAAAAATCAAAGTAAATGCAATTTTGAAGTATTAGAAGCCATATTTTAGTTTCATTTTCATTTTTTTGAAGTAGTCAAAATGTCATTCAATTTAACTTTGTGTAAAAATACTAACTTACCAATACTAGAGCTTAACTAAAGTATTCTATATGCTTGATACAAACATAGGATGATGTCATCACTTTTTCTGAGAATTTGTTTTTGGAAATTCTTTCTAAAAAAACATCCTCATTTTTTGAAAATTATTTTCTAAAAAAACATCGTCACTTATTTTTTTGGAATTCGTTTCTAAAAAAACTTCGTCATTTCAGAATGTCGAAGGAACGAAAATTTTATTAAGTGCCGGCCCGGCTTGAAAAATTATGTTCCCTCCTGGACCCGGATCCCGGCGAAAAAGGTCCCATCGTTCCTGATCGATATATATATATATATATATATATATATATATAAATATATATATATATAATTTAAAATCACAATGCTAAGGGCGTTTTCTAAATTCTACGTTCGACGTTTTTTTGTATACGTGTCACGTTACAATAAAAAAAACAAATATAGGTTTGCTCATAATAAAGAATAAAAAGATTATAGATCGAATGTATCAAAGTATTGCCAAAACAGTGGTTCTTATTATTTAAAGTATTAATTCCTTTCATTAGCAACATACTGGATCTGAGATCTTAAAAAGCTCTCTATATAGTTTAAGGGTTCAAAACAAAGTTTATTACCTTATGTACATTATTGAACACAAAAAACTATTAAAATCGAAGAAAAACAGTGCTTTTTAAAATTATATATAAACAAATGTACCACAATTTACATATTTTATTCATACTAATATATCAAAGCAAAACTAAAATGTTAAAAAATACTTTTCCACTTAAAGTTAGGATCCTCTGCCATTTGGGGCAAAGGGATTAGGGCATTTAGGTACGATGAAAAAGTTTGATAGCTATTAAAACTTTTATATATGTGGATGTAAGCTCTTGCATGATACACGAAAAATAAATTTGCTATATATAATATTATTTTAAGGTTTTTCCCCCTGTCGGAGACTATATACATAGAAATTAGAGGCCCGTTTGATAATAATCAGATATGACATAATCTCCGTGACAACTAATTCAAGGATAATTCTGGATACTTATACGAATGGTTTTCCAATTAATACGGTTGAGGGGTCCAAAGTGGAGTGCTTTTATAATAAATATTTGTTGGTCTTTGACTATAACCATAACGAAATAAACGCAATATATAATACCTAATTATCTTCAATATAAAGATATGCCCATCTATCAGATGGCGGTTCTGACACTTCTAATCGTGCCATAAAACTCAAAAATGGTATGATAGTGTTAGTACGGAGACGTAAATGGTTTGAAATATTGGTTGGAAGCCGAGGTATTGGATCGAAGAGATACGTTTATGTAGGTTGGCCGGAAGATAGGACGAACTCAAAAAGAGATCCTGAAAATTTCCTTTTTTTAGCCTCACATAACTTAAAAAATTAATCTGAAGGACATGTATTTGATTTTCATCACAAATGAAAAAAGAAATGTTTATATATATATATATAATAATATATATCAATAAAATGAATGATAAGAAAACAAGAGTTCATTGCCTCTCCTCACATTTCAAAACTTCATAACGTAGGTGACGATTTCCAAATGCTTCATCGATCGCCTGTTTGGTAGCATTATATAAATAATACTGAAATGAAAGCTTTCATTCATTATCTTACCGACACAACTGAGATCAAATGGCTAAATAGTGTGTAATTGATTCTATACTTTGATACAAATGAAGCATTGTGTAGTTTCTACTACAAATCCTCAAAAAAATAAAAGGAACATTAAATTCACTTCATAATGATTTTTACAAGTTGGCTTCTTTTTATATTATTATCTATTCGTTGATAATTCTTATTGTTTTATGTTTTTTTGTATCCTTTTTGGAGTTGTTGCTTTATTAAATGCTTTATCGTTATTTTTTCAACAAGCAATAATTTTGAAGTATAACGTTTTATTATTATTATGTTTGGTTATGATGCTTATTTATTAGCTAAAAATCCATACCGGTAAAATATACAATACACTAGAAGTAGGTGATTAAAAAACACAATCTTAAGACAGTTACAAACAAAACATAATTGACATTATATTTCAAAAGGACTGTCTAAAGATAAAACCATTATATAAAATGACTTTTAAAAAATTATATGTTTTATTTTCATGTAATAATTTTATAATATGTAGTAAGGTTGTCTAAATTAAATGATAAGATAATAATAATTGATAGATTGTGTAACATTAGTCAAGTAAAAAGATTCAACATTTTTTTTATTATTATACGGTTTATGTTCCCTTTACCTTTTAAGCGCTTTAGCTCAGGTGATAATCGTGTTGGCCTTTAGAAAGTCTTATAGACGGACATCATATATAATCCTATATTAATTAGATCCTTTCAATGCCATAGTACTTATTCATATCCATACGGACACCTCCAATGGGCATTTAATCCCGGGGTGAACAATAGTCTTGATCTCGCGTACTCATCAATAATAATGATTTTTTTAATTTTTTGTACACTGTTTTTTATATCTTTCTACGTCCGATAGTCCAGGGGTAGCTTAATCTGGAATAGAACTCGCTTCTATTTTATATAAAAGATAAAATCAAAAGGAGGGAATTATTCCTAATAGGAAGAAACTCCCTTCTTTTCCCCTTTTTTTTTTTTTACGAAGGTAGTTACACTTGACATAAAAGGAGGGAGTTCCTATCCCAGGTGCTATAGTACTCCCTGGTTCGACGGTCCAGAGGCATGAAACCTTTATGAGCATAACTTTATTAAATTAATACTAATAGGGGGTAAAGGTAAGCTCATTACAAGATGAGTAAATAACAAGAAATTGAGGCTCATAAAGAAGAGAAAAAAGAGTATTTTTTTGGATATATTATTTTCTTTCAGTTGATGTTTACTCCAACACAGTCGCGATTGAGTAGCAATATGCAACTGCTTTTATTATTATTATTATGTTTTACTTTTCTTTCAACCATTTAAAAAGCACCGCTTATTCTTACATTTTGGCAAAGATCCATGTATAAAGCGCATTTATAGATGTGTTTTTGTTGGGTGCGGTGGTAAATAATATATTTTTTCATCAGCAAGATCTTTATTCTATTTAAATATATACAACACATAATTATATATAAATAATAGATCATAAAAAGGAAAATTGTGTTTCATACAAGCATATTTAAAACATTCTAGTTTAAAATTAGTTTCCTTTTAAAACCAAAAACTCATATAAACATTAAATAGCCCTACATTTTAAATAGCATAGATTAAAGATAAATTCCATATAGTATAATCATGAAACAATAAAAACATAAGCAATTTTCATTCATATCTTCTTGAACTTTTAAACTTTTAAGGATTATTCTGAGCGATTTTCGCATATGTGTGGCCAAGGATGGGAAATATTTCACCCCTTCAGCTACGTGGTTCCAGAGCAAACTTTGCGGCTTTGGGATTCTCAAAGAAAAAGCCGCGTTTCGAGCGGCAGCAGCGGATATTATAATTCCTCTTAGTTTAGTCTCCTCGATCAGTTTCCTTCAGTAAGCTGCTTAGCTATGTACGCCTTGCCATTGCTTCAAAGATGAACTAATTGTGCTTTTTCTCTTCTGATAGCCTGTCCTTTGGTCGGGAAGCCAATTAGAGTTATTTGTAATATATTTTATTCCTTTCAATTACTAAAAAAGCTAGAAAGCTCCTATTAAAAGTATTAATGTGAGGAAAAACTCATCAGTCAAATAATTAGGTCATCAACTAACGGACACCCCTCTCTACAATAGAATGCACTCAAATGGGTATCATGTACCCACACTAAATTGAAATATATACCTGAGGAAAATATTATCTCTCTCTTTTCAAAATAAAGAAAAGCAATTAATATAAATATCGATTTTCAATAATGGCTAACCCTCAAGTCTCTGACATATAATAGTACACACAAAACTATATCGACTCATTTAGATAAAGAGGATAAAGCCCCCCGAACCATATTGTAAGTGGACCTGAGTTTTTTCTGAGCCTTTCTATTTTTTTTTGGAGAGAAAGAGGCTATGATATTGAAGGAACGCCTGAGTAGATAATTGAAGATGCCTTTATTAGATAGTGAGTGGTAGTTTGATTATTATATGCTTTCAATTATTGGGAAAGTTGCAAAAAAGGGAGTTGTCGATAAATAGTATTGGTACTTGTTAACATTAAAGTGTAATTTCAATTAGCTAGAGTATTTAGAAAGAGCCTTCATAGATAGTGAGTTGTATTTGTTTGATATATATATGTAACCATAACATTTCATTAAAATTCACTGTCAAAATAGTATGTGATAAAATAATATAGTGTATGGAATAAAACAGGAAAACAAGTAAGTATAAAAATGGTAAAAATAAGGTTGTAATAATGATAAAACAAATACACTAAGAAAGTGTCCAGGGCCAAATTAAGAGGTGTGAAGCTCCATCAACTCCTCCCTCAAACCCAGTACCATCCTTGGGAGTTGGAAATTCGCTGAGGATGTCCTGTGCCATTTTCATTGAAAGTGTTTGATACTCGGCGTAACTTTATATACCTATTAGAGACTACACGATGAAACCCCACTGATCCTCTGAAACGTAAGAGGATCAATGCTCAATCTCATAGGCGTCCCCAAGGGATGAGGATGTTGAAATGGCCAGTCTGAAGATGCGATTGATGTGTTACCTCCTCCGCCGAAGGAGGTATTGTTTTCACTGGCGTTGGTTTGTTGGTTGGTTTGTTTGTCAGCAGGATAACTCAAAAGTACGGAACGGATTCGAAGGAAACTTTGTGGAGTTGTTGGAAATGCCAAAAGAAACAAGTGATTAAATTTTGGCATCTCTGAGTGCAGAAATAGAGCCAAACGAGCTTAAAACAATAATATGTCAAGTTAGCCTACTCTGCCAATAGATGTCGGCGGTACTGTAAATCAGCGGTGGCCGGGAGCGTCTTTCTCTCGCAATTTCCGTCGAGGGAACCCTCCCCCGTCCTCTACGCCGCCCCAGTCGTGAAAAATCCGCCTCGGAAGGTTCATAAGGACCCCGTGACGGCTGGAGGTTTGCACTCTCTGAGTGTATATATGCCTCTAGTTATAATTACATCATGTAAATATTGCAAAGACCGAGATAGGTCATTAAAGGATCTTGATATTGGTGCATAGGAAAAGGTTAATTTTACTTTTCTTTACGAAGTATTTTAGGTTCGATAGCTGTGGATTCTTATTTTTTGTTACAATTTTGACTTGAATGAGTTGCATTTGTTGGGATATGAATAAGCCTTATAGCGCTACTAAAGTTAGTCCATAAAACCTCATTTTTAAAATGGGGTTGAACAATATTGAGCTTTCTGTCGGGCGGAAGTGAACCTGCACCCTTGACATTGAGAGGTGATCACGCTTACGCCTGAGCTAAAGGATTCTTTCATTTGTATTTAAAAAAAAAATCCAGGTTTTTGGCTATTTGTAGTAAGAGTCATTTTTTTTTTTTTTTGCGTGAATTAGGTGAAAGAAATGGAGGGCGAATCAAATTCTGAGCAGTTAACATTCTTATACAAAATATCCCTTCTCTCGCAGCTGTTGAGGAGTAAACATCAGAAGTTCAGAGATAAAAAAATAATCTTTAAAATACCTCTGGTAGTTTTTAAATGACTAGAAAATAAATAAAAACATCCCACGAAGGCATATTTTGTGTTCTTTCAAAAAGATTATCTATACTAATAAAAAAGAAATCCGTTCGTTCGTTCGTTTCCTGTATCTCCCGAACAGTTCATTAGATCTTGACGAAATTTCAGGAATAATTTCTAGAGCTCAGTGAGTGTTTTAGTGGGGTGTCACTTGAGGAAAATCGTCATCGACATGCTTATTTATTCGCCAAAACTTTTTGTATCGATTTTTTAAAATTGCCAAGTTATATTTTGACCAAATTTTTCTGTGGATGAGACTGAGGTGTAAGACGTGTTTTTATTTTAATGAGTTTTACGGGAAAATTTCGTTTTCCATAGGATTGCTTAAAATAAGTTCTTTATCTGCCTGTCTTCTCCACCAATTTAGTTTTTTTTTTGGAAATAACAACTATTGATAATGCAACATTGCGCTATTCCAATTTACCATTCTTTTACATTCCAGACTATTGTCAGTTGGAAATCCCGGGCAGCCCCGGGTAACATTCGCTAGCTATTTATAAATTAGTAATTGTCTTCTATTATAGAGTAAGTTAGGGAGGAACAGTAGTGTTTAATGATTCCCAAATGGGTTGAATTTAAGAGCCGACGGGGTAACTGGTTCGGCCTAGTCCAATGCTCATCGCTATTTGGGCTGCCCTGCCTCTTTAAATCACTTGACCGTTTTTCGCCATAGCAGAATGAGTGTCTTCCTCAACATTTTTCAGTTTTGCATATCTTTATAGTAAATGGCCCGGTCCGTTTGTGACCGATCTGAGTCCGGTTTGAAAAACAGTCCGAACACAAAAAAATGCAAGCCTTTTCAGTTCCTATTGAAAGTCTTTATGCAGCATTATTTTGGCAAACAATAAGTTACATTCTAGGGAATTACCATTAAATGGCACTTTTTGGTTTTTTTTCTTAGTTTTCAAGGGTGGGGTGGGGATTATTTTCAAGATACAGAGTTACTTTTGGTGGAGAAGTTATTATGTTGACAGTGTTAATCAGTCCCAAAAGGGTGTTTTGATATTTTGAACATGATCCATATCCCCCTCCCCTTCTATTGGCTCTTTTTCATTGGCATTGATCCATGACGTCATTGGCGAATCCTTCGA
>CP045903.1:15781237-15799097 GCA_013387185.1 Caligus rogercresseyi | reverse complement strand
TACACATATATTAGGGCTGTTCTTATTTTTCAAATGTTGAAATGTTAGCAACATTGTGGATTTCTGTTTTTGGTGATAAAAGAAGACTACATACAAGTTTGAACAAAATCGGTCAACATTACGAGGTCGCACAACGAGGTCAAAGTTTGAAAAATTAGTAAGAATATATAGTTTTCCGCAATTTCTTCAAAATGGTGGACGTTACCACTTCCATAATAATTATTAATTTAAAGGAAATCTAATAATATATATATATATTATATATATATATATATATATATATATAATATATATATATATATATATTATATATATATATATATATCCAGACTTGTTGACGTTCACGAAAAATTGTCGTTTCATTGTATTTTTAAATTCAATCGTTCGTCGTTCGTTTGTCATTCTCAAACAAATCGACGACGTTTTTTTAGCAAGGACATTTATACCATGAAAAGAAAAATATATGTCTTTTTGGCGCCAAAATGAACGACGAACCACAATAAATTTTCCTTATCGTTCGTCAAAAACTTTGTCGTTCATCGTTTGCGAACGTATAATGTCGACAACCAATGAACGATAAATCAACAAGTCTGATATACATATATATATATATAACTCCGTTGATCTCCATTGTTATACTACATTCGTGAAGCTGTAATAAGTCATACTTACAAAAAAAAATCTAAAAAAAATGTAAAGTCCTATCCATCAATAAAAAAATTTTTTATATAATTTATGTATAAGACTCCTTTCAAAATTAGTGTTCTAATACTATAAGGACTTTTTTATTGTTTTCTTTCTAATAACTTTCGGTTGTATTTTATATTATAATTGTCCTTTTGATCTTTTCATTCGAGTCCATGAAACCTTTTAAAAAAAATTAAATTAATTAATAAAAAAACTCCCTCCCTGGAGACTGAACAGTGACTCAAACTCGTGCATTTGAGATACATACAACTAGAAAATGGCCAACTCTTCCTCTTAGAAACATGAAAAAACTTTAATTAACAGTCTTTATTTTTAATTAGGCTTCACCATAGTTTTACTTACAAAAATGGTAGAGTTTTTTTATATTGGTAAAAACTAATTTTCTTAACTTTGTTCAAATTGAATAGTAAATATTGTCGATATTTTCTTTTTTAATAGTTATAGAAAATATACTCAATCAATTGTATGCTTTTAAAAAACATTATTAGTATGTGCATCTCAAGTAGTCTTTCTTCAATAATAGTTGATGATGAAGATCTTTTTTAGTCAAAGTAACTACATAGGTACTTCGTAAGAATCTCTTGAAAAGTTTTCACTAAGTTTCTAACTACATTAACTTATCAATCCGTATTCTAGTTTTAAAATCTAATTATTATTTTTTGAAAGCTTTAGCTTTGATCTTTAATCATAAGATGTGACTTTTTATACAGAGCTTCAAGAAAATATTGTACACATTAACAACTCAGGTTACAACATGATTTTATCCAGGCTGGTTTCTAATTTTTTTTGTTGTTATTTTACTAAAGCATATTGAAAAGATCTTATTTAAGCTCAATTTATAATCTTTAAAAAGATGTTATTAAATTATAAAAACAATAAGTTTAGGCGTTTTTTTGCCTATGGGTTCAATAGAATTGCATCCGACAGGATATAAATAAGCATTATAGTATATAATTAGTCATTCGATCCTAGATCTTATCAATGAGGTAGACCAAAGTTGACCATCCCCTCTCGGGATTTGAACCTGCGCCCCCATCATAGAGAATTGAACACGCCTTAATGCACACAGCTATGCGCTCCCTTTAGGTGTTTTGAATTGAAAACCAGTTGTAGCCAATATTTACACATCATTATACTGCAAGTATTGTTTTAAACAAAAATTCAATTAAATCCAAATTTGGTTCGGGATATAATTTCCTTTTGCACGAATCACATTCAAAAATCGGTATTGGGGTCTTCCAAAATAAAAAGTTTCATGTGCATATTTCCTTCCAATAGTAATATTTTGAGGGATACATCTTGATATATATTAACTTTTTTCTCATACGTATATTAACAATCTGGAAAGGATATATTGGTTGTCATAGTTGTCGTGCTTAGATTTCTCAAGTTAGGAATATGTATTAGGAATTTTATCCTTATATAAATATATATTAATTGCGGAAAGCATCTTCACACGCTCGTTAATAAGTATTAGAAGCTATCAATGCGATATTCAAATAAGAAAAAAAAGATCTGACATTAATCCAGACAAAGCCAAAACAATTATTATCTCAAGGGCACACAAACGGCGATCAAAGTACTCTCCACATGGAGAAGCCTTACAATTTTAACATAAATTAAATATCTAGGTATTGTATTTGAACAAGGACTCACTTGTCACCACTTAAGGTCAATGATGATATATTGTGCCCTGGAAATAAGATCCCCATGTCCGTGATGATTCCTGGACATATGCGTTTAGGATAACGCTTCTTCCCTTCGAACTCTGGACGACATCTCTAAAGCGTTGAAGAGGATTTAAAACTTCATAACAGCTCACCGTCGAATCTTAGGACAATTGTTTAGTATTTATAATATTTTTAGTTTAAATAATTTAGATTTATAATTCATATGGTTTTTATTGTCTCTTTTTAATTGATCACTTGCTTATTGTATTATTTGTTTATAAATAATTAGGTCTTTGTAGTAGGAAAATAATAATTTTAAACTATTTATGTGACGTAATTTTTTTACACAAGTTTTCCTATTTTATATTCAGTTTCATGATTTGCTAGTATGTATACATTCAAGCTGAATAAGGACCTTACAGTGGCGGGAAAAAAAGTTTATTTGTCTCTATGAATTAATGATTAGACCAATAGTGTCTTATGGGGTTAGAGTATACTTTAAAAAATCCATAGAAATATTAAGTAGCATTCAAAGAAAAACACTTCTCCCAATCGATTTTGGGATAACCCCTCTTGATGACATATTGTTAGTTTATTGAAAACAGTAAATAAATTATTAACTAACTCACACATAGCCTTGAAGTACATATCTAAACTAGGTAGAGGCATATATACACTCAGAGAGTGCAAACCTCCGCCGTCACGGGGTCCTTACGGATCCTTCCGAGGCGGATTTTTCACACGACTTGGGGCGTCTTAGAGGGACGAGGTAGGGTTCCCCCTCGACGTAAATTCCAGAGGAAGACGCTCCCGGCACCCGATTTCACATCACAGCGACATCTATTGACAGAGTGGGCTAACTTGAAAATATTTATTAGTATTTAGCTCATTTTGCATCTTAATCTGCACTCAGAGATGCCAAAATTTAATCCCTTGTTCCTTTTGGTCATTTCCAACACTCCACAAAGTTTCATCCGAATCCGTTCCGTACTTTTAAGTTATCCTCTGACAAACAAACCAACAAACCAACGCCAGTGAAAACTAGAGGCATAATACACTCAGAGAGTGGTGTACCTCCGCCGATCTCCACAACATTCCCATTCAACCTTCTCCCTTTCACACGCCCCGATTTCTATCTCTAATCATGTTTCCTCTCTGTTAGCTCATTTGCATATTCAAAGCACTCAGAGACGGGAAGAGGAAGAAGTTTAAGCTACGTCACTGGGTTAACATAGTCCTGAGCTGATATATGAACAATAATACGTCAATGATATATTTTTTTAGCGCGTTGTTCTTTCTACTCCCTAATAGAGACCCCCTTTCAGTTTAGTATTTTGCTCATTTGCATATTAAAAAAGCACTTAGAGATGCCAAATTTAATCACTTGTTCCTTTTGGCATTTCCAACAACTCCACAAGTTTCATTCGAATCCGTTTATGTACTTTTTGAGTAATCCTGCTGACAAACCAACAAACTACAAACCCACAAACGCCAGTGAAAACTAGAGGCATATATACACTCAGAGAGTGCAAACCTCCGCCGATCCCCACCTAATGAATCACTTAACAGAATTACAATCCAATCATATATGTTCTACATAAGTAAGTGTGTTTGGTGAATAATGAGTGAGGAGAGAGCAAAGAAAATATAAAAGAAATATATACACTCAGAGAGTGTGTACCTCCGCCCATCCCCACAACATTCCTATTCAACATTCTCCCTTTCACACGCCCGATTTTCTATCTCTACTCATTGTTTCCTCTCTGTTAGCTCATTTGCATATTAAAAAAGCACTCAGAGATGGGAAGACGGAAGAAGTTTAAGCTACGTCCCTGGTTAACATAGTCCTGAGACTGATATATGAACAATAATACGTCAATGAATATTTTTTAAGCGTTTGTTCTTTCCTACTCCCTGAATAGAAACCCCATTTCATTATTATTATGTATTAGTTTTGCTAATTTGCATATTAAAAGCACTTAGAGATGACAAAATTAATCACTTGTTCCTTTTGACATTTCCAACAACTCCACAAAGTTTTTTCGAATCCGTTCAGTACTTTTTGAGTTATCCTGCTGACAACACAAAATAAACCACAAACGCCACTGAAAACAATACCTCCTTCGGCGGAGGTAATTAAAACAAAATCCCTAAAAACTACCATTTAGAGTAAACGTTTATGTGGAGTTCGCACAAAAATATGTAATCAGGTTTGTTTGGACATACACTCATCTTCATTATCTAATTCTCGTAGTTTCAAGTATATTAAGCCAGTTGTAGTGTTGCAATGATTTGCTCTCAGTGAGTTCTTCTTTCTAAATTCGTACAGTGCTTTTACATTTATTCAATTGTAAATAAGAAAATATTGTGGATATGAAACACTGTATTTTTAAGTTCGTCATTTTCAGTTTCCACGTCAAATTATAGGTCATATTGTAGTTTTAGCTCAATTACCAAATGACACTTGCTAATCCAAATCATATTAGGGTTCCATGTCAACTGTCAAAAGAAATGGGATTCACTTCTTACATTTTAAAAACTTTACAGATTGAGTTTTTAGCCAACAGCATAGAAAACATAGCAAGATATATTATCAATAATTTGCCCTAAAACGTATTAATACTGCTTTTTTGTTAAATGAATCAATTACCAGTTGGAACCCAGAGTCCGTATTGGTGATGAATTTGAAAGCCTTTAATTAAACCATAACAGTGAATCTAAAACTTTGAGTTTTAATACCTAAACTAATTATAATTTTGTCTCCCAAGGAGTAGAAATTAATTTCTCGGGAGGGTTTGAGGCCTCCAAATAATCTATAATTTGGGCTGTCAGAATCCGACATGCTCCGAACTCCGACAGCTGGTACGATGAATTTGAAACCCTTCATTAAACCATAACAGTGAATGGATGAACCTAAATCATTGAAATTTAGTATCTAAACTAATTATAATTTTGTCCTAAGGGGTTTGGAGGGTTTGAGCCCCCAAATAAACTATAATTTGGGCTGTCAGAATCCAAGGGGCCATTGGAGAGTGGATTTTGTAAGCCCAATATGCTCTGAACTCCGACAGCTGGCACTAAAGTGAAACCCGATATTTGTCAATTCTTTTCTTTTTCGCGTAGGTTTAAACAATGTAATTGGAATTACGATTTCTTTGAGTTTTATTTGTATTAATGACATATCAGGGTTGATAAAATTACCATAATTAATAATAAAAACAATGGTTTTATAAATAAGTAGTTGCAGAGTCATTTCTTAAGACTATAAAACGCTACAAGAATATAAAGCATAATACTTAACCACATGTCGAGTAACAATGAAAGCTCATTTTGTGAAAGTGATACATATTTTTTTAAATGCAGATTTATTGGACTGAATCGGATTATGATTAATATATATATATATTCAGTTATTCAACTACAGAAGTATTTAGGTTTAAAAAAAAGTCCATAGATACCCCAGGCATATTTGAAACGAGCCACTAATGGACACTTAGATTCTGCTAGTCACTCATATGGTATATTGAGACTCAGAGTTTTCTCTGGTGGTTCGTTGAAATATGCCGGGGTAATCCAATTCAGTCTAATAAATCTGCATAAAAAGAAATTTTCTTTTTGACCTTAACAAAATAAGCTTTCATTGCTAATCGATATGTGATGGAGTATTATGGTTTTATTTTCTATCTAATGATTTACAACCATAAAAAATGACTCTGCAACTACTTATTTATAAAACCATCGTTTTTATAACTATTATGGTAATAGAATCAACCCTTCATATTTATTAATAAAATAAAGGGCAAAGAACTCGTAATTCCCAATTACATTGAACAAAACTTATTTGAAAAAGATAAGAACTACGATTAACGTGGTTTACCTTAGTGCCACCTAGTTTTTCAAATTGATATTATACTCAACTAGAGGCATATATCCACTCAGAGAGTGCAAACCTCCGCCGTCATGAGCCTTCCGAGGCGGATTTTTTCACGACTGGGGAGGCGTAGAGAGACGAGGGAGGGTTCCCCTAGACGGAATTCCGAGAGGAAGACGCTCCCGGCACCCAATTTCACAGCAAAACGACATCTATTGGCAGAGTAGGCTAACTGGGCAAATTTAGTAGTTTTAGCTCATTGGCGCCTTAATTATGCACTCAGAGATGCCAAAATTTAATCACTTCTTCCTTTTTGCACTTCCAACAACTCCACAAAATTTCATCCAAATCCGTTCAGTACTTTTTGAGTTATCCTGCTGACAACCAACAAACCAACAAACTAACAAACCAACAAACGCCAGTGAAAACAATACCTCCTTCGGCGGAGGTAATTACGTTAAAGAACGGTGTCCCAGAAAGTGTTCTGAATTTAAAAAAAATATTAAAAAATATTTATCTATTGATTAATTTGTATTCGTCTTTCAGCCTGGTTTTTGGTTCTGTTTTCTAAATATTGAACTGTTGTTCTATTTTCAGGTATGTAGCGATTGACCTGCTTACTAACAGCAGGTCTACCTACCACTTCTTATCTCACACCTCAGCAGGTTCTTAATCTTAGGTACTCTTGTCTGCGGCTATGTAAGCTGCAGGCAAGAGTTAATAAATACACTCTAACTCAACATCTACAAGAGTCGTCATTTCTCCTCCTCCTTCGCGCTACAGGTATAAAGAATCAGCAGATCTAGATAGCATTGAGAAAATATGGTTGCAGTTTCGTAAAATATACATTCTAATTTAAAAAATACCAGATAACGGATCACATTAATAATATTATATAGTGATTATAATATATCTATATATATATTAATGTTTCAAGAGTTTTGTCAGAGTTGTATATCACAAGGTATATTATATGGGTTCCAACAAGCACGGCATGAATTCATTGCCTTGACTATATAAGCGGGTAAAAACCAAAAATAGTTTAAAGAATAAATGATGAATATATACTTATAAATATAATTTAGACTTATAACAAAGGAGTAAATCACTGACACCCTCAAATAACTTATCTAAAGTAAGATGTGTTACGAATTAAGAAAATCATTTTTTATACAAACTTCTATGCAAAGTATCTTAGAGAAAAAAAAAGAAAACATCTGTCGCTCCATCTGGTATTGTATTTATAAATAATCAAGAAAAGAAGAGACCGAGAGGAGTAGAGAGACAGAGAGAGAGAGAGAACTGTCCGCTACAGACTAAGTAACGCATTTCTAGTGTGGAAAATGTACTCTCAAATTTGATGGGTAAATAAATAAAAAGGGGAAAATGTTGGTAACTTGTATGTAGATACTAGACGACCATTGCTCAGCATCATAATAAACGTCGACTTAACAACTCGCTTCTTCATATCTTTCGCTTTCATCCTGCCGAAAAAGTGTATTTTTCTTAAATCTCTACTAATGGAGGCACTGATGTATTGAATTATGACATTAATAATGGGCTGAAATCATGCCGTGAATGTTGTCATGCATGCCCGTCTCGTCCTTTATGGAAAATAGTTTGCTTAATCAATTCCAAATTTAAACATCGTCTGGAATATGCCTCATAGAGTTTGTTATGTTTTATCCGACGAAAACAGGGAACCAGATACTTTTAGTTGCATTTGCGGGCGCGCTTCTTATCACAAGGTTTTTTCGGCACTTTTCAAGAATCGTTCAGAGGGTGAGGTTGCGTGATATAGTTTAAAGTTCCAATTTCAAAAGTTACCACTGTAAGAATAACAAAAAAAAAGAGGTTCTAATAATTTAAGGGTGCTATTTATCGTTAGTTTATGATCTAAGTCATGTTTCCCTTGAGGCGTGTGCCTTCACAGAAGAGCGTGGAGGATACTTCAATAACATATTAAAAACACATATCGGAACTTTAAAACTACGAATAAGTTTAATGTGCATATTAGGGAGATAACTTTTTTGACTTTTTTCACAAAATGATTACCTGTAGCACGAATGAATGAACTTTTGCTTATAATTGCCTAAAATGACCTTTATTTCATTGAACTAACAAAAAAGGTCATGCACAAGGCACTTTGAAAAATTCACCCTTACGTAAATTAGGGCTAAACCCCTGAGTGACCGGAGCCGCATGCCCTGAAAAGCCACGTGATGGGACTTTCAAATCCCTTGAATCCATCGCCAAAGAACGGAAAGAGAGGGTCGGTCTGATTGCTGTGGAGCTGAAAGCTTTATGTAGGACGACATTGAACTTCCCGCCTGTATCAGATCAAACCATCCGTGCAAAACTAGAAAAGATCCTGCAAGAGTATGACCATTGCAGGAAAAAACAAATTTTTGATTCATGAATGAACTGTTCGATGTGACCAAGGTGAAAGGCCATTGGCTTTGCAAAGAGGATAAGAACCTCTACGAACTGCAAATGCAGAGCAAATGCCAGGTGGGTATTCTACTGGCAAACATGCCAGTGCCCAGACCATCCACCCATCCAAGCGAAGCAATACATTGGAAGTGGATTTGTCCAATTCAGCAACTGAGTCCAACTCAGTAGCATTAATTCTTCTGAAACAGGTACGGACTCATGTAACACTAATGAAGACAGTTCTATGGAAGATGAGGCTGCACCATCAACAAGCACAAGGAAGTGTAACCCACCGGTGTAGCAAGGCGACTTGTTACAAGCTCAAAGCAGCAAAGGTATGCCGTCAGCTTTTCAGGTGAGGCATCGAGATCCGGACCCCAAGTCACCAGGAATCCACAAAGCTCTCTACAGGAGAGCTGCTGAAGTGAAGCAGCACTTGGTTAGCACACTTCATCAGGAGAAGTGGAGCTTGCACTTCGATGGTAAAAAATCAATGGCATTGAACACCAAGCAGTGGTTCTAAAAAATGAAGCAAAGGAAATCAATTGAATGTGCTTCAATTGAAGGACGGTACAACTGCAACCATTGCAAAAGGGCCCCAGGATGTCTTGCAGGAGTTCAACTTGTGGGATCAACTCTGATGATAATTGCCGACACGACAAGCGTCAACACCGGGAAAAGTCTGGTGTTGTCATTCGGCTGCAGCAGATGTTTGAAAAGAATGGGAGCCCCAGACCCAAGTTTATCAGTTGTCAGTACCATGTGCTCGATCGCATCCTCCGTATTGTCATGGACGATGAGCTCCATGACTCAACCAAATCCCCAGATATTAAGTATTTCTTTGTGAAGGACTTGGTGCGCAAGTATGACCAATCGAAGGCAGCTTTCAGCAATGGAAAAGCTGAGATCAAGGAAACAGGCGGTTGGAGAGACGACAGGAAATTTCTGTATCATCTTATTCGTGTCTTCCGACACTTCACTGAGAAGATGAGGTCCCTTTTGTTAACTTTCAGCAGATTCCTTACATCAGCAATGCACGCTGGAACTCTCGTGCCATTCTAGCCCTCCTTGCATTCATTCTGATGCCTGAAACTCGAACCAGGCTGCGTAAAATCTGTTCATTTATTTCTTACCCATGGGCCGGCCATTGTTTAGCAACCAATTGTTCCGCGATGAGGATTTCGAAGAACTATCATCTGCTCTGGATGGATACCCAAAGGTCTCAAATGCATAGAAACCCACTGGAAAAGAGATGAATCGCCCATCAATATTGCCCGAAGCAACCAATGCGCGAGCGAGCGATCAAAGTTATGCAGGACAGGACTGAGTCCTGCCGCAACAAGGACAACCTCCCCCTGAGATTCGTCCTTATATAACATAATTTGTGCGCGAAGTTTTTTCATCAAATAAACTTAAAAATAGATTTTATTTAATCTTTCATAAAAGTTCATCATATGATGACACAGGAATATGAGGTTGTAAAAAGTTATCACCCTAGTGCATATATAATACAAATAATACCCTCAATAGTTGTTTCTTTGGTTCGAAATATTTCAACTGAATATAGTTATGATTTATTTAAAGGAAATCAAGGAGACATGGTTCCTTATCACTAGAGATGTCAAGGGCCTATTGGGAATCATAAGGGTTGTTTTCTGTGAAGGCCCAAGGGAGACAGGACTTGCATCAAAGGCTGCCGATAAATAGCACAATAAAATGATGAAAGCCTCTTTCTGTCTTCTTTTCCTCCTCTTATTTTACAGAGGTAGCTTTTGTAATTGGAACTTTAAAATGCATCATGAAACCTCAACCTTCTGGACGATATTCTGAAAAGTATTGGTTTTTCTCCACCCTACACATTTCATATATTTATCTATAATACAATTTATTTGACTTCTATTCATTCTCCAATATATATTTAAGTTTTTTTTGCAGAAGAAGTTCAAACATTATTGGTGTATTGCATTTTTCTGCATGTGAGTAAAGTTCCATGGATTAAATTGGGTACACTCTATCTATCAAGTCTTCATGGTACAATGGAGAAATACAATAATAAGTTTCCAATTAAAGGATCATATATATGTATAACTGATAAAACTACAAATACTTGAACTAAAAGGAGAATACGAAGGAACACTCATGTTTAATAAATATTTAATATGTTTCTCTATAAAGGAATTCATTTACCTACCAAAGAAGGAAGATTACAAAAATGTTATATGTTCTCTAATTTCCATTCTAAAGAGTGTATCTAATCTATTTTCCGTCTGTTTTTGTCTATATCCTTATGTGGTCTAATAACTAAATACACATAGAGAAAAATTCATGGATACTGAAGAAAGTTAAATAAAAAGAGTATAATCCAGGTTATACATACACTTTCACATATAAAAAATTCTTTAAAACATACATATGTGAAGGATTACCAAAGATCCATCAAGTTCCTAATATTTTTTTTTCATATTAAAAGCTCAAACAACTGACAATCTTTTTTACTCTGCATTTCTTATATGTCCTAAAGAAACTAAAAGTTTTTTTTTCCTCATATATACATGAAAAGGGACTGTTGTCTTTTGTTTTTATATATTTAGATTTCTATATATTTAAAGTTCCTTTACAAAAAAGTTTTTAAAGGAGGGTGTGACGTCGTATTTTGGTGTAAATGGGTCACTGAATATTTTAAATTCAAAAGTGAATGTTAATGATGGCCGTAAATATATTTATAGTATTACTTCCCAAACAACTTCATATTGCTCGATTTAACTCATGATCCTTTTTCAAAAAACTCTTTCGACTTGTGTTGTTTATTTGACGTTTCAATTTTCATGTAATATTATCTCTGGAATTATACATTGAACTTTAGAAAATAAATAAATTATATATCGTTGCTTTTTCTTGGCCCTGTGGGCATATATTTCGACGAATTAAACCAAAGATATACAAAAAGGTTTGTACAGACACGTAGTGAATAAATGATCAATAAATAAAATTATTTAAACGAAACAAATATAAGAAAACATTCAAATATTTGGAAACAATCAAATAATAAAGGTTTTATTTCGATAAAAAATCATATATGTAATAAAAAAAATTGAATACAAGAAGCAATTGGAATGATAAAAGAAAGATCTTTGTCTTTAACTGTTTGCATTTTGTATAATATGTTTTTGACTTTGGTTATGACAGCGTCACTTTTGGCATTCCTTGTGAATGCCAGAAAATCTTCCTCAGAAGTTTTGATCTTGAAAAGGTCTTCCAGTGAGATTTGGAGGGCTTGGTAAGTCTCTGTTAATGCAGGCAGTTTCCAAAGGAGATGATCTATTGTTTCTGGGTGTATTTTACAGAAGAAACAGTTCTTTTGATTGTCTTTAAGAAATAAATATATATCTTTAATTCTTAATCTATTTCATAAATATGTTGAAAGACAAATAAAATAATGTAGCTCTCTTTAAATTCTCAAATATTATTTGAGGATTAAATTAATTGTTTGTATAATACCCAGGGTTCTCTTATCAACGAAATCTTGATAAAACGGCTGACATGGCTGTTTAGAAGGCAGTCAATGTGGACAGCTGTCCTCTGGGAAGGATACCTGAAGACTTCCACGGGCGCATCCGCAGTGCCTCAAGAAGCCTTAAAAATCTACCTCAATCAACACCGTCGCAGGTGGTAACCTTGTACGGACAGCTCTCCGTCTCTCTGTTCCTATCTATTCCTCTGCTTCTATCTATTTATCTATTTCTATCCTTTCTTAAATAATACATTACCAGATGGGGCGACGATCGTTTCTTTCTCTTTTCTCAAAGAGCCATATATATTATATAAATAATTCCCTTTAATTGAAATACATCTAAGTTTAGATAAGTTAATTGAAGGTATCAGTCATTTACATCTTCGTTTACAACCTCTCCAAGGCATGCACCCTTTCTCAGTACGGAGAGAGGCCCACACCATCTCTGGGTCTCGGAGTGGGGCAATGGATATGGATATAATTGATCGATAGTCAGAGGTCTCTATAATATTTCTATTTTTGGTTATATTTTACTCTTACATTATTTATATTTATAAGGTAGTAAGGGGTGCGATAGCCGTGCGTGTTAAGGCGTGTTCAACTCTCAATGTTGGGGCGCAGGTTCAAATCCCTAGAGGGGATGGTCATTTTTGGTCTACCTCATTGATAAGATCCTAGGTTCGATAGACTCATTTTAATGCTGAAATGCTTATTTATATCCTGCCGGATGCAATTCTATCGAACCATATAGGCATTAAAAAAAGTAGTAAAAAATAAGTGGAGAGTCACTTATTACACTTAAGCACACAAACGAATGACAAGTAAAGACGACTTATGGTTTTAAAAAGACACTATATGTCTCCTAAAAAATATAGAAACCAGAGGTCCCCTGCAAGATAGCGTAAGTAGCGTATAAGCGTAATCGTCTTTACATTCTGATTGTGAGTATAAATGTTCTGTTTTTCCTTTTACTCATACTCAGAACCATCAGAACTATCTTCTTTCAATGGCGGACAACATTCATCGTCCCTGTCACAATGATTTTTTTACCCCTATCAGACTCGTCTAATGATGAGTTTATTGTATTAATTGTCGAATTTGTTCCTCTGTAAGTCCCTTTCGACTATATATTGCTTTGCCGATTAATCCGTGACGGTATGCATTCTTTAAACAATCCAAGTCAGCAAATTTTGTCATCCATCCCTACATACTGATTTTTTCCAAAGATTTACTTTAAATAACTTCATAAACCCTTTTTATGGGATTATTTACAATGGCTTAAATTTGCATCAATTCTTTGAATCCCCCTTTGCACCCATAATGTATAAAGCATCATAGTTTATTGAAAAACTAAATGTATTAATTAACTAGAGGCATATATACAGAGAGTGAAAACCTCCGCCGTCACGGGCTCCTTATGAGCCTTCCGAGGCGGATTTTTCACGATTGGGGTGGCGTAGAGGGACGGGGGAGGGTTCCCCTCGACGGAAATTCCGAGAGGAAGACGCTCCCGGCACCCGATTTTACAGCACAGCGACCATCTATTGGCAGAGTAAGCTAACTTGAAATATTTATTAGTATTTAGCTCATTTTGCATCTTAATTCTGCACTCAGAGATGGCAAAATTTAATCATTTGTTCCTTTTACCATTTCCAGCAACTCCACAAAGTTTTCATCCGAATCCGTTCCGTACTTTTTGAGTTATCCTGCTGACAAACAAACCAACAAACAACAAACCAGCCAAAAACAAACCCACGCCAGTGAAAACGGTTCTGGAAGATTCGCCCCTGGTGAATTCGCCCCCGGGTAGTTCGCCCCCGGTTTGTTCGCCCCTGGAGTCTTTGCCGCCTAGGTGTGTACGCCGCCTGGAAGCTTTGCCCCCACAAGTCCGGAATTACAATCAAATCATATATGTCTACATAAGTAGGTGTGTTTGGTGAATGATGAGTGAGGAGAGAGCCATCCTAAAAAAACATCCAGTGACGTCATACTTGTTATTCGTCAATTTAGAATCACGTCACTGAATGTTTAAACTCCTTTCTTTCTCCATCATGCTCTTAATATTAGCGTTATATTTAAATGTTAATATAAAGAGGAAGACGGAAGAGAAAGAAGTTTGAACACCCAGTGACGTAATCCTGAGCTCACAAATGAACAATATTACGTCAATGGATATTTTCTTACGTTTGTTCTTTCCTACTCCCTGAATAGAGACCAAATTTCATTATTATTATTGCTTTGTAGATGTAAAGAGATTTCGCCCCTGCATTAAAAAGAAGGTTCTAGGTCTGCTCGATAATACAACTTTTGTCATGGACGTCTATATCAAGCTTGTAATTCCGTTAATGCTGAGAGCATAAGTGTGGGCGTTCTTCTTTCGAAAGTATTGTGAAAAAGAAGCCTCTCAAATTTTATACTCGCCAGATATAATTTATAAAAAATGGTTCGATTAATTAAAAGCTGCAGAGGTGGATTCAAGTTGGTGGATGACCTGTCCTATGTCTACAGGATGGACAAAAAGTGTGGATTAAAAACCACTGGAAGTGCACTACTATTGGATGCAAAACCCGGGTTTCATCCGAAGGAGAGGGAAATGATATAAAAATCGTTAAAAGTTTTGGCGAACATGAACACTTCGAGAAGGGCAATGTTAGGAGAGTTGTACATCACACCTTCTAATGACCTTAAAGATTAAGGTCTCCGCCCTTGGACATGCACTGGAGTCTTCGATATGGACGAAGTCTTCTCAGGAGACGAAAAAAAGTTGGTATTAATGAAAGACCCTCTGCAACAGAGAAAAATGGCTAATATCTAAACCCTTTGTTTACTTTGCATTTCATAGGACTAAAACCCTCTGGATCACTTCGAGAAAAGCAATGTTAGGAGAGTTGTACATCACACCTTCTAAGGACTTCAAGGATTAAGGACTGACCCCTGGACATGCACTGGAGTCTTCGATATGGACGAAGTCTTCTCAGGAGACGAAAAAAAGTTAGTATTAATGAAAGACCCTCTGCAACAGAGAAATATGGCTAATAACTAAACCCTTTTTTACATTGCATTTCATACGACTACGACTCTCTGGATCACTTCGAGAAGGGCAATGTTAGGAGGGTTGTACATCACACCTTCTAATGACCTTAAAGATTAAGGTCTCCGCCCTTGGACATGCACTGGAGTCTTCGATATGGACGAACTCTTCTCAGGAGACGAAAAGACGCGAGGAGTTGTACCCCACAACTACTAAGGACCTGAATTACTTCTACCCCTGGACATACGCTGGAGTCGTCGATATAGACGAACTCTTCTCAGGAGACGAAAAGACGCACGCCGCTTCACATGCCCTGTTAAGCAAGGACGGAATGCCTTCTGAGGGCCTCAAGATCGGACCAAGGATCCCGACCCCGGAAATTGGCTGGAGTCTTCGTCTGAATCCTTGATGGTTTGGGAATCCCTCACTCCTCGAGAAGAAAACACAAGTGAAGGAACACTCCACCGAAAATTCCTTTTATATTTATCATGTTATATTGTCGATTTATAGTGTTTGGACAAATTTTTGTGTTTAATGTATTTTAATTTGATGTGTTTGTTGTATATGTCAAGAATATATGCTTTTTGTTATATAAGTTATGTTTTATATTATTCAGTATTGTTTGTTTTTTTGCCTTTCGACTTTTGTTAAGAGATCTAATTTTAAACTAGAATGTTTATTTATATATGTAATTTCTCTAAATCAATCAAGTTTCTTATTTTAAAATAATAATAATATTATTGCATATTACATTCATAGCTTATTTTAGTATATATAATATTTAGCCATCGAACCAAATATAATTGTAATTCTGTAATTTAAATACATAATGGGTAAAAATAATATAGGCTAATATGAAGAATTCTTCGAAAATTGTGTCCTCTAGAGAAGTGTACGCAAAGTTACCAAAAGAAAAATGTTATTAATGCCACTCCTATTATCCCTACACTGAGAAATGAAAGATGTCAATATACGTTTTGATACAGTATATTTTAATATAGCTGCTAATACAATGGTTACATTGATAAATTTAATGAATATATATGAATTCGTTCAGTTGTTATCGGATGCCCTAGAGATCCATACCATAGGGATTACATATCAATGAGCATGTTGATAGTTCCTTCAGGATTTTTGTTGTTATTGAAAAACGAAGTTACAGGTTCCTCTGTCTTCTATGTTTTCTCGAAGAGGGATTTCATCGATCAAAATAATTCATGGTTGCATGTTGTAAGAGAGAGGACTAACATTCTTCGTTCAGGACAGGCTGGCTGTCACTATTCCTATAAAAAAGGAGGAAAATCTTAATCGTTTTTTGTAACAAATACTAACAAATAGAAATGTTTACCTCAATGAAAATCTTCATTTTATGAAGTGTGTTGGGGTAAAATCTACGTCACATACAATTTTTATGTGTCCTGGATAGGTTCATAATTCAAACAGTATCCATATCCGGAGGCATTTTCAATCCCTGAAGGTAGTTGAGTCCAATAAATTATTTTCCCTCGGCATTTCTTTTCTATTCATTCGATCCATTTCCAGATATCTTTGGGAAGAATTGGTAGGTATTCCAAGACGAAAGAAGATGTTAAAGATGTAAATAAACTACATTCTTCAAGAACTTTCCAGGGATAGAGAGTCTCAGAGAACAGATTCCATCCCAAACACAGGAATCGTCTTACAAACAAGTTTTTGGTCCACCTCCACATTTCTGTACAATACATAGGTGGGATGAGTTGACTTCTTCCTATGGATCCATTACATATTCTTCCTCCACTGGAATCAATTTGTTGAGGATCTTCCAACCCACTTGCAGCTCCATTAAGAGTCACTGATAAGATTGCTTGATTGTTTATTATTTTGCTCGGAATTACAATTTTTATTTAGACCTCAATGAAAACGATTGTATTATCGTGCAGACCTACTTCTTTTTAATGCGGGGGCAAAATCTCTTTACATCTACAAAGCAATAATAATAATGAAATGGGGTTTCTATTCAGGGAGTAGGAAAAAACAAACGTAAGAAAATATCCATTGACGTAATATTGTTCATTTATCAGCTCAAGATTACGTCACTGGGTGTTCAATTTTTTTCTTTTCCCGTCTTCCTCTTAATGTTAACATTATTTTTTTAATGCGGGGGCGAAATCTCTTTACATCTACAAAGCAATAATAATAATGAAATTTGGTCTCTATTCAGGGAGTAGGAAGGAACAAACGTAAGAAAATATCCATTGACGTAATATTGTTCATTTATCAGCTCAGGATTACGTCACTGGGTGTTCAACTTTTTTCTTTCCCGTCTTCCTCTTAATATATATAAATAAAATAAACGCTAATATTAAGAGCATGATGGAGAAAAGAAAGGAGTTTAAACATTCAGTGACGTGATTCTAAATTGACGAATAACAAGTATGACGTCACTGGATGTTTTTTAGGATGGCTCTCTCCTCACTCATCATTCACCAAACACACCTACTTATGTAGACATATATGATTTGATTGTAATTCCGGACTTGTGGGGGCAAAGCTTCCAGGCGGCGTACACACCTAGGCGGCAAAGACTCCAGGGGCGAACAAACCGGGGGCGAACTACCGGGGGCGAATTCACCAGGGGCGAATCTTCCTAGAACCAT
>CP045903.1:15738172-15775275 GCA_013387185.1 Caligus rogercresseyi | reverse complement strand
TTTCAAATAAATGTCATTTGAATAACTATGAATTGATGTCATGTACTAATAATGTAGTGCAATAATGTAATACTTAGATTATTATTTAATGAATATTTTTTTGTGAATTAATATACTAAGACACTTACATTTTTAACCGCTTCTTTGGTTATATGGGCATACAAAAAGATTAAAGAGACAAGAAATGCCCAAATCTTAGAATTCCCTTAAAAAGTCAAAATCCATGTCAAAAGCTCTTATTATCATAACTGTACTTTTAGTAAGACTAACTAATTAGACAACTAAAGTATGTAAAAAATGTAAGTCCTGGCCTTGGTTTGCAAATCAAAATATAACATATCCATATCCAGGATAAAGTTTACTATTATTAAGAAATTTTTAGCTTTGGCATAGAATAAAGACTTCTGATCTATAAGAATTGACAATCATTTCGTCAGTTTTGGAGTTTGGTCTTAAAAAATAACAATTGACAAATATATAAAACTTCCTTTATCGTGAAATATAGCGGGTTAAAGCGTGAGTCACGTCAACAATCGAGAACATTAAGAGAAGATATTCTAAGTTCCTTATTTATCCAAACACATACTTCATTGATAAAAAATCCATACATAGATTGTTAATGAAAAATCAACACAAAACGATGAGGGGGGGTCTTTTTGGTTGATGCAATGTTAATGAATACACCTACTCTTAGCAAATAAAGTATTGTCTCCATTAAGAACAACCGTGTTCTGTAGTGGCATCAATCTCCTTTATGAAGTTCTCGTTTGCATTCCCTTTCATTACCATTATTTGTATATTTAATTACTAGCACACAAATATATTAAACAAATAAATTCCATAAAACGATATCAAGCAATTCCTCTTTGATGCAGCTGCCCATCACTCTCCATTTGAAGTAATTAAAAAACTTCAGATTTTGGAACGTCAACCATAAATTGTGTAAGGAATCTTCCTTCGGAGGTATTCCAAATAACTCAAAGTTCTAATACAACGAAATTAATAGTTTTATGAATGCATTACCGCTTTGTATTGAACACAAACTAAATTTATAATCATAGAGATATAAAGATATAGAGAACGTATCCCTTCAATAGCAGATAAACATCGTCGTTCAGCTGTCGCCCTTGCCCAAACTAAACAAAGTAATTTGCACTACGTCATCGTAAGTTGATCATAGAGATATAAAGATTCCTTAATATTGGACACAAAAACGTACTTCTCTGAATAATCCCAATAAGCTCTCTATGTCTGTAAATCTCTATGTTATTAATAGTTATTATATTATATATATCGGCCATAGATATATAAAGATATAGAGAGCTGATTCCCTTCAATAGCAGAGAACATCATTCAGCTGTATTCTGTGTGTCCACCATAGAGATATAAAGATATAGAGAGCTGATTCCCTTCAATAGCAGAGAAACATATTCAGCTGTATTCTATGTGTCCCCCATAGAGATATAAAGATATAGAGAGCTGATTCCCTTCAATAGCAGAGAAACAGCGTTCTGTTGTTTCTGTGTGTTCAAAATAAACAAAGTAATTGATACTACGTCATCGTAAGCTGATCATAGAGATAGATCTATCTCTATGATCAGCTTACGATGAGGTAGTACAAATTACTTTATTATTTGAACACACAGAAACTACAGAACGCTGTTTCTCTGCAATTGGGAAATCAGCTTTCTATATCTTTATATCTCTATGGTGTCCACAATAAACAAAGAAATGTGTACTACGTCATCGTAAGCTGATCATAGAGAAAGAGTATATTTCTATAATTAGTTAATGATGACGTAGTACCAACTACTTTGTTTATATTGAACACAAAAATACAGATGAAGAGAATAAGCTCTCTATATTTTTTATCTCTTTGATATCGGCCATGTGCGCAGAAGAAAAGAAGAAAAAATCAGCAGGCTTTGGGAAAAAATGGACAAAACCTTTGAGGAGCTTGTGTGAAGACAATCAACGCAGGAGGAGAAGCTCTACAGTTTTCATTCCTAGTCCAAAATATTTAGAACCGCTTCCAAAGTATTTGCCAAATACCAAACTCTAATAGCTTATGTATAGTGTTGTTCCCTAACGCGCGTGCGAGTAATAAATTACTTAGTAATTACGGCGACTAACTAGAGAGAACAAACATATTAGGTATTACTTTCAAGTAATAATAATATGTAATATCCTAGTTACATTTTACTTTCGTGAAAAAAAATATTCGGCAGGCATTTTTTGATGAAAATTAATGAACTGTGAATGTATGTGACGTCACCCAGTGGATATAAAAATGCAAACTAGGTTGGTGAGGATTTTTACAAATCCTGTTTGAATTGCCTTTACTTATTGTTTCGGAATGCTCAAAAAATATCTATATAAAGTAGTATAAAGAGAAGTAATAACTAATATTTTAAGAAATTTTACTATGCAGTAAAAAGTAGTATATTTCATACTACTTTCAAAGTAATATTCGACCAACACTGCTTATGTATACTTGAAATATAAGGATATATGTAATTCAATTGACACCTTGGATTTTAAAATATCCTTTTAATAATTTTCGTATGTTTTCTTGCATTCTGTTTTGATGCGGTTGTTTGAAAGCTTTATTTTATCTGTTATATATTCGCCTTAGTTTTGTATCATTTAAATATTCATTTTAGTTTTCTCTCTGTTATAATAATAAATAAAAAGCCTGCTGTTTTTAATCGGGACTAGAACTAGAACAAGATTATTAATTAAGTTTTTATTTACCTGATTTGATCATGTCTAAGATATATTTTAATATATAATTTAATATTCGAGAAAGTGATTATTTGGAGTCGAAAATAATCAGATTTGACCAACAGTGTGTATATCTCACTTATATATTGGATCATTCCCTATGAGATTATATCTCTTTATATATATAGCTGATACCCTCTTAATGCTTTAAAATGCTTCAACATTTGGAGTCATCCCAAAGTATTGCATGGATATGATAAAGGAACATTATTTATAATACTTGTAGCCAGACTTGTTGACGTTACCGAAAAATTGTCGCTTGTCGTTCACCAAAAGTTATCATTGGTCGTTCATCGTTCATTTTCAGATTGAATCGTTCGTCTTTCATCATTCGTTTGTCGTTCGTCATTCTGAAAAAAATTGACGACTTTTTTTTAGAAAGGAATTTTTTTCTCGTCATTCTGAAAAAAGTGATGACGTTTTTTAGAAAGGAAATTTTTTCCATGAAAAGAAAAATCTGTTTCTTTTTTTTTCGGCACCAAAAAAGAGTAACGTATGATAGGATTTTTTTGTTGTCGTTCGTCAATTTTTTTTGTCGTTCATCGACAAATCCACAAGTCTGGTTGTAGGAGCTAATATATATATTTAATAAAATCGGAGACCACGGATTGAATTTTTGTACATTCTTTATTTCTATAGGAATATGTATATAATATATGAATATATATAGGTTTTTTGGTATAAAAATTTGGCGTGAGTGATTATAGTATTGACGAAGACTTGTGTGGTTTTTTAATATAAAAAGGACATAGTTATTGAACTAAAAAACGGAACACATATCGTCCAGCGATGTATTGCAAGTTGGGAGGGGAGCTAGCTTAATAAAAGGATCGCAAGGGGATTTAACACAATTGTATTAATATAGGGATTTTACATTACCCATGACCTTTCTATCCAAATTACGTAAATAATGCTAAGTAGTTTCTTTGAGCAGAGAAGTGATAATATGAGCAATAAGTTGACAGTAGAACAGCAAAAGTTATTGCTTTATACACTGCTAAATTGTGTGAATAGTTTGTGAATATTTAGGTTAAAACTTGTTCCAACAATTTGTAATATTTGATTTTATAAAGCGTTGATTTACAGATACAAAGTATGGATTGAACCATATTTAAATGATATCAGATGGGTTTAGTATGCGGAGGAAAAACGATCGTTGACCATATTTAAATATATTTATAAATCTCATATTTATCTTGAAGCGTCTGTTTATTAATATAAATCAATAAACTTAAGTATATAAATGCCTCTATAAAAATATCCTATAAGTCGCTTTTTGATTATATATAATGATATAAAATCACTGAGGATTATTTGAGTATTGTTCCCAGTGGTTTTGAAAGTTTGAGCTGAGTGTATCAACATTTTGTTATTGGTGCTTTTTGTTCGTAGAGGAATCAGGAGGAACACCAGTTTCCGGGATGAAGATCGTAGTTTCCGCAGTCCACTAGAATAAGGAAAAGGGGCATTGATAAGTTGATTGAAGTCGATAAGAAAGGATTCGTGTATGAAGGCTATTTCGGGATTATTTTCAGCAGTATTTACAATTGGTAATGGATAAATATTTGAATGAAAAAAATGTAAGCTTAATAAATAATTTAATGAGTCCATTGCTAATATATATTGTTTACTATTTGTCATTTGTTATCATACCTACTCTGTATAAAAAAGTTATTTTCATAAAGGAAAGAGCGCCAAACACAGTAGATATACCAAAGGAAATAAGAAAACGTGAACAGTTCTACTATTAGTTATATTGCGTTTATTGAGCGTTTCAATAATTTTTTTAAATATGGATTAAATTTGAATTATAAAGTAATGAATTAAAAAAAAATTAAGGGAGTCATTTTAATTTTTGACGAATAAATAAGGATATTTTGTGTTGCTGATGTTTCATTCTTTAGTTTTTAATGAAGACCAATTAATGAATGAACTTTGACCCCTATTCATCTATCCCCTAATGGGGTATTCTATTACCTGTTTGATCGTAGCGGAATGCGAGTGGATCGAAGGGATGACATTTCATGTCCTCATCGAGTAGTGGATCCTGTCTCCGAATGTTTTGCGCAACGGAGGTGGTTGTGGTGTACATGATGGCGTCTTCTGGTGAGGAGAGAATACTTTCACTCAGAGGGGTTTCGTTGATTCCTGGAGCAAACTTGGGGAAGAGGGGTGGGGAGGAGGCCTCTGAGTGGAGGAAGGCCTCTGAAGAAGGCGTGTGCCAGGGGAGAGGACTCATGGGGGACTTGTTGGAGGGGCTGGCAGTTCGCTTGGCGGCGTTGGCGAGGTCCTTGGCCTTACGGTACTGGACCTGCTCCTCCTGGCTGTGACTCTTGACGTGCTTGCGAAGGGAACTGGGATCTGTATAGCGCTTACAACAACCCAACACTTCACAGCGGTAGGGCTTCTATAACAAAATAAAAACAAAACATATTGTTATGATCGAAATTAGAAATAAGATTCATAAAAATCAACTAGAATAAGATTATTTTGCCAATTATTTATTTTTTATATGTTACATAATTTTGTTTATTGCTTAGTGATGTTACGGACTTACAATGTTTAACAAAACAAAATTATAAAATTGTTTTATGAAAAATAAAGATATCTAGACATTTTCAAATATACCAATGCCAAGTATATACTTTTTAAAAGCAAAACGAATATAAAGATATATGAATGTAATGAAAATCAGACTTACGGGATCCTTATGTGTCTGTTCATGTTTCGCCCGATCCGAGGAATTGGAGAACTTCTTGGTACAGTTAAACTCCTTTGAGTACTTGCAGTTAAAAGGCTTTTGACCTGTATGGGATCGGAAGTGATTTTCTTGTTTTCCAGGCGAGCAAAGGCGCGATCACAATTTTCAAACTGCAAAAAAAAAATATATGATCAGACATTGCTAATCAATATACATCCGAAATCCCCCCAAATATATTATGCGTGCTTTGTATCTATGTTATGGAAGCATATTTTGTTAAGTAAAGAAGAAGAAAAAAAAACTGAGACACATATGTAAGTATGTCGCCTCGAAAGGAATGCGATGTAACTTGAGAGCTAGAGTTAAGTAATTAATTCAAAAAAGATAGGCAAGAAATATTTTCGTGTTTTATTATTAATAATCATAAAATATCCTCCTTACATTCTTGAAAAAGCAAAATGTAACCCAAAGAGTTTAACCCCTATGTCACTCTAGCATTGACCCGCTAAAAAATACCCTCATTTTTTGTCACCTATAGCCAAAGGAATAATTAATATAATGACAAACTGTTTTTTCTTCTTATTCTTCTCTTTAAGTTTTTTTTGCTCCTTGTAAGTAATATGAACATATAGTTATTTATTTATTACTTTTTTGTTTCTTGTTAAAATAAAAAAAAGCCAAGAGGATATCAGATATCATAAGCATTTTATATGTATATAAAGTTGTATCACTGCCATATGTTGATTCCTTCTACTTACATTGCATTTATATGGCTTTTCCCGGGTATGGACGCGCATATGTGTGAGGAGTTTGTACTTGGCGTTAAATGGCTTCAGCTGTCGTGGACAGTCCTAGAAAGAACAACAATGAATATATATAGATACATGTCCTGGTTAATCGAAATGTATAGATATGAGAAGATTCCTTACATTCCATAGACAGGGAAGTTCCTCACAGCCTTTCTTTGTTTCCATGTGTACCCCATTGACGTGGTCCACTAGGCGTCCCTGGTTCTCGAATTCCTCACCACAGTCAACCCAAAAGCAGGTATAAGTCCCTGAATCCTCACAACCATTCCCAAGTGGTTCCAGAAGTTCTTCTTTAATAGTGGAGTCTGGGGATCCAGGAAGCTGAGATGACCCTAGACTATGAGAATCCATGTTCATGTCTTCATGGCTGTGTTCCTCCAAATGGTGCTGCTGCCCGCCGGTCAAGCGGTCCATGTGTGAGTCACACTTGGTGAGTGGGTAATAGTCGTAGGGGCTCTGTTCTTCTTCTTGAGGATCCTCTGGCACTGGGAGGAAGTAGGGGTCAAAGGAGGAAGGTGGAATGCGTAGTCCTCAGTGGATCCGTTGGCGTGTGGGCCGGGATGATGGATTGCAGGGGAGCTGTATCCGGAGCGGGGAGGGCTTGGAAAGGAGGACTCTAGGGGCGGATAGGGAGGCTCAAGGGTATTACTGCAGTGGCTGACACCATAGTTGTTGCCATTGCTCACGCCCCCGCAGCTGGTGAGTCCGTCTGTGAATGCGTTGAAGAAGGCCTCGTCGAAGGTGTTCATGATTTCTTGGGGTTGAGATCGCTGGATGGATCCGGGAAGGAAGACTGTGGTGGTGGTTGTGGTGGTGTTGGGGACATTTGGGACCTGTCCTGGGACAGGGAGTGTGTCCATGCTGTTGGGGAAGTAGCCATTGTAGTCCACTGACCAGTCGTCATCCTTGGTGGAGGAACTTTGGAAAGGGAACTTGGATCCTCCGACGGGAGGAGCGTCAAGGACTTGTGGGGAACAGAGCGGGGAAATAGAGGCGACTTGATCCCCTGGAGACACGGCGTCGCTGAGGTAAGGCAGCTGCATTAATGCCTCTAGATGCATCTTGGAGGAAGTGGAAGATGGTTGCTGCGTAGAGTTGGAGGAGTCTACAATTAAACAAATCTGAGATCAGGTCGAGTTGAGCGGCGAAATATAACTAAATATAAATATATAATATGAAGACATCTTTGAGGGATTTTGGAATACGAGGAGGAGGCGTTCCTAAGGAGAGCTCTGACTTTTCCCCCTTCCCTCCAATGGTTCCCCATGGATGAGGGGAAAATAATAAAGAGAGAAGGAGGAGCCACCTAAGAAGAGGGATTTTTTAACGCACGCACGCGCGTGAGCAGGTCAGGCTATTACGGACTGGCTTGTCTCTTTTTAAGTTGTGATATTCCTGCTTACTTACAATTATGATAATATACCGATTAAAAAGTCGTTAGCACATCAATGAAGGTGACAAACTATTATTATTACTCATTTTTCTAAGGAATTGTCGTTAAGGATAATGGCTGTAATCAACGAAATTTAGTATAAAGTGCGTAGTAGTTGCAGGAGGTGCGTTGAACAATGTTTTTATGAGATGAATTCAAAACATATCTTGGACAATAATATACTTGTCTTAAAAAATTCTTTGCTCTTTTATCATATTTTCATGATTTTTTTAAAAATATAAACATGACTTAATATTTTAATAAAGCATTTATTTGCAAAAATCTTACAAATCAATAACGTCTAGGTACATAATGTTTTTCCTTTATATATCCTAAATAAGAATGGTATATATTTCATTGCCTTAAACTATTTTATTTCTTTAAATACTTTTATAAACGTTTCAAACTATTTAGTTTATATTTTATAATGTAATATTAATTATATATTATATTCTTTCTTTGGTAACTATTCGTTGAGGTATTATCTTCAAATATATATATATATATAAGGAAAAATCTACAATGAGAAAAATGTTATATTAAGAAAGGGTTGTTATGTGTTTTGCTGATTGATAGAATTGCAGCTTCCGACTGTATATAAATAATCATTATAGCTTGTAAATTACTCAATCTAACCTCGGATCTACACAATGAGATACACCAAAACTGGCCTTCCCAACTCGGGAGTCGTACCTGTTGACTCCGCCTTAGGACACTGAGCAATCGACCTCCCTTAAAAACATTTTAGATTATTTTCATATTAAATGACCTAAACATCTACATATATCCTACAGTAAATTTAAAAGTATCAACAAAACACTGTAATAATAGCAGAATGCAGTTCGAAAATTATCAAAAGTCCAAATATCCTAGTATCCTAGGATGTGTTTATTACCTCCGCCGAAGGAGGTATTGTTTTCACTGGCGTTTGGTTTGTTGGTTTGTCAGCAGGATAACTCAAAAAGTACTGAACGGATTCGAATGAAACTTTGTGGAGTTGTTGGAAATGCCAAAAGGAACAAGTGATTAAATTTTGGCATCTCTAAGTGCTTTTTTAATATGCAAAATGAGCAAAATACTACTAATAATAATAATGAAATGGGGTCTCTATTCAGGGAGTAGGAAAGAACAAACGCTAAAAAAAATTTCATTGACGTATTATTGTTCATTTATCAGCTCAGGACTATGTCAACCCAGTGACGTAGCTTAAACTTTTCCTCTACCGTCTTCCCATAATGACATAACATACATATAATAACGCTAATATTAAGAGCATGATGGAGAAAAGAAAGGAGTTTAAACATCCAGTGACGTATTTCTGAATTGACGAATAACAAGTATGACGTCAATGGATGTTTTTTAGGATGGCTCTCTCCTCACTCATTATTCACCAAAACACCTACTTATGTAGACATATATGATTGGATTATAATTCCGTTAAGTGATTCAAATGAATCACTATTCATTTGTGGGGATCGGCGGAGGTTTGCACTCTCTGAGTGTATACATGCCTCTAGTTTTTAATATGTTATTATGTTATACATCGTTGATTATGTTTCATATTGACACAAGGAAATGAATATTACTGAAAATAAAACAAAGCGGCTAAAAAGTATGAAGCACATAAATAATGGAGTTAAAATAGCGTTTACTTTAAAAAACAAACTCATTGTTGGCCATTTGCTTTAATCCTTTCATAATTAAAGCAAGTCCTTTTATTCCTTCTTTGTATAAAAATAGTTGGGTGTAGAAGTATAATACGCTCACATATAATTTGTTTTTTGGTTAGGTTTTAAATATTGTCAACAAGTTTGAGAATAACTTTACATTAACAACTAAATGAAATGTAATAATGTTTTTATTAGATCCTAAAAAATAACACGATTGGCTAAAAATATTTTTCACACTCCTTGAAAATAAAATTATTTTATGAGCCCTTATTTTACACGTGATGATGAATCCATAAAATCATGGATCAAATGATATTTTTACGTATTTTTTAAATAGCAGACGAATAACAAATCACTAAAGACTAAAAAGACAACTCTAAATACATGTCGTACTCTTAATTTAGCCATTAACTTGTTCAGCATAAATCTCTTAGCGTTCTACAAACGCAGGTTAGCACGTAGATATGAAATATAGCATTCTCACGAAGCCTTAGCATTCAATATTAAAAAATCCTGGCTTTAAAACGTATAACATTCCTTTGTTTTCACAAATATCTATGAGATTTTACGGTCCAGAATCGTTGAAATGTCTATTTTTGCGTATAATGAGCTTTCTACTATTAACGATCACGTTTGTAAAAATTACAACAATATGAGAGTAGTTGACTAGTTTGAACATTTATTTATTGATCAAGAAGTCAAGAGTTATTGTTATTTTCTAATCTTTTGATTAAATATAATATTTTTCTTCTCTGCATAAAAATAAATTGAATCAAATAAATAATATTAAATATTTATATATTTATATATATATATATATGCTTGAATATAACTTCTTAGTAAAAAAGATAAAATGTATTAAATCATAACAAAAAGCACTGATAAATCGCCTTAGAAACTATATGAGTTCCATACAACAAATATAATGTATAAAAAGTGTAATATATTATAATAACAACTGTTTTAAAAATTATTTCATTTATTTAATCTTTGTATTCATTCTTGTCAATGGAGTCGATATTTTTAAAGATTAATTGATGCACAATCGTCATAGTTTGGAGATGTTGTGACGACATAATATGTAAGATATATAGCATTTTAAAGATATGCCTATTGGATTACCTATTAACTGAACCTTATTTTAACCCTAAAGTCAATGTTTCTTTATAACTATATATTACAAAGTCATATATATTTCCCTTTAGGCTCAAAGCCTTTAGATTTTTTAAATAAATATAGCCTTTGACTAAAACAACGTTTATTTATATTCATGATGTACAAAATAAACAAACAGAATCTTGATAAAACATGTCTTATTTATTTCGTAAACTATTCATATACACAACTAGAACATTTCATTCTTGAAAACACGCTAAAAACAATTCAGCATTTTTTAAATACTTTCTTTTTTTATTATTTTTAACATTTAACGAAATTAAATATTATTCTGTTAATGGTTTTGCAGTATTTCACTTTCACAACATTTAATATTGAAACGAAACTTCAATAAACTTACTTGCATTCATTATTTTTAAATACAACCTTTAGTTTTCCGTTTTAAATCCATCGCTCAATGGAATAATGGTATATATCTTCTCCTTTTTTTACAAAATTTGATACACAATAAAGATGTGAAAGACTTAATAAAGATTGGGTGTTGATCATCTATTAAAGAAATCCATTAATTACCTCCGCCGAAGGAGGTATTGTTTTCACTGGCGTTGGTTTGTTGGTTTGTCAGCAGGATAACTCAAAAAGTACGGAACGGATTCGGATGAAACTTTGTGGAGTTGTTTGAAATATCAAAAGGAACAAGTGATTAAATTTTGGCATCTCTGAGTGCAGAATTAAGATGCAAAACGAGCTAAATACTAATAAATATTTCAAGTTAGCCTACTCTGCCAATAGATGTCGCTGTGCTGTGAAATCGGGTGCCGGGAGCGTCTTCCTCTCGGAATTTCCGTCGAGGGGAACCCTCCCCCGTCCCTCTACGCCGCCCCAGTCGTGAAAAATCCGCCTCGGAAGGCTCATAAGGACCCCGTGACGGCGGAGGTTTGCACTCTCTGAGTGTATATATACCTCTAGTTTGAACTATATTTTGCAATCGTATATTTTGGGGAGGTGTTTTTTTGTATACAATATTTTATCACGTATTGTATATCCATTGTTAAATCACAAAAAAATTAATTGAAAACTCGATCCGATCATGTTCAATCAATCTCAAAATGGTAAACAAGATACAGTTGTTCTAAGAGTTGTTTACTCCCACAGAAATTTAAAAATCTCCCATTTATTTTTTGCAACCTAAGTCATTTATATAAAAGTGGAAATTTCGACGTTAAATTGACCTCATATGTAGTTTTCTAGTTGTCGTATTCAAATATACCATAGAGTTGTTTTCATAATATTCTTTAATTTTTGAGATTGTAATTTTCTTTCCAATTATATATATTATTTGTTTACTACAGTAAAAGTGTAAGCTTTTCGAATATAAAATAACACTCACTATTGCATGTTATTTTATTTGTAAGATAAATAAATCAACATTATCTTAAGAAGTTACTATTATCGACAATATATCCTCAAAAAAAATATTATTTATTATTATATTATTGATGTATTTCTTAGTTGATGGCAGTCAATTACTGATTGCAATTAAATTAATTGGATTCCTGATCATCTAGAGATATGATATTTAAATGCCTATGTCGTACTTAATATATCATCGACATTTGTATTCCAATTTTAGTTGAAGTTGTTGTATCTCTGATACTTGATAATAATGATAAAGTGATCACGCTTAAATTGCTCAGATCCTGGATAACCATGATTGCTATTAAATTTTATTGCAGTGAGTATCAAATTGCAAGTTTTTTGTTTGTTAATGTATTTTTGACTTGAAGGCAACCAATTACTCATAAAAAAATGATCGAATCCCTGATTACTGACGACCATAACCGTTATATCTTGATATCCCTGTGAATATAGAATCCCAATTTCTATGCGCTTACAAGGCTATATATCTGTATAGAATGTGTCTAATGCTGACATCACATTGTGGCAAAACAAATCTAAATTAATTTCTCATGACATCACATTTTGGCGAATAAAAAAAAGTGCTAATTCGTTCCTTCGCTCTTTTTTTCTCCATTAATTTCCCATGACAGGCACCTTTTGGAGAGTAATTATGCAAGACGATAGTACCGCTAACACACATTAACATATACACACCTCCACAACTACATTCTAACACCCAGGGCATATTTTTTTACTTCCCTCTTCTGGGACAAATAGTTTCTTCCTAAGTACGTATTATTATTATTATTGTTCCTCTCATAAATATGCCTATAGTAGTGAAGATACAATAATATATTTGAATATAAAGGTGAACGTAATGATGGGCAACGTAAATGACTTGAGAAAACAAAAGTATATAAAGGACAAGAGAGAGGAAATCTGTACATTGTTAACAACAATTGAAGAGAAAGTTATGAGAGGAAAATGAAGTTTTATTTGAAACGAAATACCTAATAAGACAACGATTTGCTTGAGTTGATTCAGACAAATACTTTGCCTTCCTGTAATGAGCTTTGTGGTTCGACAGTCTGCAGTCACAGCATGAAAGGCCGTTCACACCACTTAGAATCCCGCTGGTCAGCCTCGAAGAATGATATAATAAGGACACGTGATGTAGCGTCTGAAGACTTGCCACACATAGCTCTTTGGTAAAAACTGGCAACAGTGGCCATTCTCTGGGGGGGGGGGTAATACGAAGACACAGCGTCTGACATCAGAAGACCTGCCACACAGATCTCTTAAGTAGTGCAAAACCTAACAACATTGTCCACGCTATGCCATGCAGCGTTTTGCCTCAGAAGACCTGCCACAATGAGCTGTATAACCACAAAAAACCTGGCAACGTTCTGGAATTTCTCCATAAAACTATAAGTACTAAATAATTGCCAGAAGACAATCGAATGACCTTTAAACTATCTGTTGCAACTATAACTTTTTGAACAATGGATATAAAGCCTATTGCGTTTTATTTTTTTATTCCATATATATATATATATATATATATATATATATATATATATACAGACAGAGAGAGAGATATATAGTTATAGATAGATAAATAAATAAACTTTCACCCCACGGAAGGAATCAAACCTGCGCCCTCATCAGTGAGAGTTGATCAGACTTCCATTGAGTCTTTCCGATTTAAACAAGTTTTGGTTAAGAAGTGTAAGAAATGGTATTCACGCCATATTTTTTAAATTGAAATTTTTATAGCAAACCCCCATTCTGACCAAAAATCAAGGGCACTTGGAAAGCTTAAAACATTCGAGAGCACTTAATTTCCTTTTTTTGTACTTGATGAACCCCGATCTTACTTCCTTACCTTAGGAACTCCTTGACCTTTCTCACCTTCCTACTGTGGAGGAATTTATGGTCTTTGTATGCAAGATATTTCTTTTTTTTTCTCTTTCGTTTTACAAGCATATGTGTAGCAGTTATAATAATAATAATAAATTAGAAGTCCATTTTGTGTTTCAACTTCTTAGGCTAGATGTAATGTTATGTTGTTTGTAGTAAGGCAACGCGGAGAGGAGAAAATAAAAAAGAGGTCCCCTGCCCGGTAAATCAAAACACGTGGCATTCAACAAAAAAAGCTAAAAACGAAAAACAAGAAAAATGGCTTGTGTACACGATTGCAAGGATGGGGGGTCTTACACTTGCAAATATAAACACACACAAAAAAAATCCAACCATTAACGGACATTTTTGCTCCTTTTTCATAATGTCGAAAAAGTCTTCCATAATTTAATCACTCTATAAATATTTATAAAAACTTTTATGATTGTTATGTTTAAAAAAAGATATTATTATACACTGATTCGTTTCTAGCTTTCATTATCCGATGCTTTCCTCTTTTTTCATCTCCTCATCAAGTAAATGATATATTATAAATTTAATTTAAGATAATGCTTAAACATAATACTACAGGGTTTTTTTCTATACGGTTCGACAAAATGCATCCGATTTGATATCAATAAGCATTATAGCGTTAAAATTCGTCTATCGAATCAAGGATCTTATCAATGAAGCTAAATAAAATTGACCTTCTCCTCTCGGGATTCGAACCTGCGCCCTCTTCAATTCGCACTGAGCTATCGCACTGCCTTTTTTTGATGTTGATATATATATATATATATTTAAACGAAACATTGCAAAAGTTCTTCTTCTATTCTTCAAATACGTTCTTTTTAGTGTTCCTTTCATAAAAATGTCTTTTTTCCTTCTAAACTCTAAAATATATAGTTAACTGTAAGTTCTATCAAAGTTAAAATAAGAGAAATAGTAAATCAATTGACTGAACTAAAAAGACTATATAAAACAAATAATAAAAATGGAAGTTATTTTTTTTTAGAACGGATCCATCATTTCTCACTACGTCAAAATATTCAAAGACTTTACTATGAATTATATTTTTTAAATATAAATAAATATTAGATATTTAAATTGAAAAGTTTTTTTTAAATTAGAAGGGGAAATTGTAACCAATCATAATCTTAATGCAATTTATTTTTATAAACTTAAAAGCTCAAAAGTTGTTCTTTGAGTATTGTGCTAAAGTTTTAATGTTATTACGAAAAAATAAAGTTATATTTTAAACCAAATTTTGAAAAAAGTTTGCTCTATTTTTACAAGGGTAAATTGTAATTCTACTCAATGCAATTATGCATAAAACACCCCAAAAAAACTTGCTTACATGCAACAAAAAATATAAAATTGCTTACTACAATATGATTACGGCTCATTGATTTATTTACATAATAATATATCTTACATAAAAAGCACAGACACAATTTTATATAATTCATTTTAGACTATTTACTTTTTTAAACAAGTAAATATCTCATGTGACTATTATTCAAAAACGTACCTTATATAAAACATTTTTTGATTTTTTATAGATATTTTTTCATTAAATTATGTGCGTAAAGAGATAAGTACATTATAACAGTCAACTTTTTATATATTGAATTCATGAATATCCACTTGTAGTTCATGAAGTTCTAATGATTACAAAATGGGAGCAGGAGAATATATTACATATGCTTAAATAAGCAAATATTCAATTAAGCGTATCTATATGGTTCGATAGAATTGCATCCGATTGGATATAAATAAGCATTATAGCATTATAATTAGTCTATCGAACCTAGGATCTTATCAATGAGGTAGACCAAAAATGACCATCCCCCTCTCGGGATTCGAACCTGCGCCCCCAACATTGAGAGTTGGACACGCCTTAACACGCACGGCTATCGAACCATATAGGCAAAAAAAAAAAAAAAAAAAAAAACGTATCTATAAGTAGTTTCCGAAAAATTAATTGAGATGCATATTTTTCAGTTTAATATTTAGCATACAAGTTCTGCTTTATTCTGCCTTTACATATATGTGAAAATATAATTAATCCTTTTTATATAAGAATGATGAAATATTTCGTTGTATATAGCAAATACTATATTTCTTAGCTTCACAGTGCAGGTGAAATGAAACAGAACTTACATGCTAAATTTCATGATCAAAACATACTTTGTATCATATTACCTTTGATTAGTGAAAAACCAAAAAAAAAAAATTCTATTTGAGAGGAATATCTTGCGGTCCATTCTTCTAATTCGCTTAAAATATCCAAATTATCAACTAACATGATTTTTGAGATAATACTCTATAGTAAAAAGTATTCGTTTGTTTTTAAAGTCAGCTACACTTATTTTGATATCGTTCATATGAGCAAAACCTTACAATTATTAAATAATCGGTTTGTTTGTATTGTTTTTATCAATCATTGCATCATTAGTCAATCATGTTACGGTCCTTAAAACGCAAGGGCGACATATGACTTTTTGTAAAAGAAAAAAAATATCCGTCTATTTTTTCTCAAACTCAACTTTTTCCTAAAACAATAACAAAAACTATAATTATAACACTTTCTTGTCAATTAATTTATGAGCTCTTGGATAGACGTATTTACACCATAGTAATATATAGTAGGAGCTTTTTTTTTTCTTCTTCTCGGGGTAAAGGGCAGAATACACGAGAAAGAAGAGAAGAAAAAAACTGGTTACGCTTTGATTTATGATGTAATTTAGTGGGTTTCAGGAAAAAGTCTCTTTGCACCTGTTGGAAGTATCATCTTATATGGAGAATCAACGATGTACTTACTGGGTTCTTTGAGATTTTTGATCTGAGATTGTTATTTTTTTTTTCACAGTTCGAAAAATATAGATAAGTAAAATTATATATAAAATCGATGATTATGGATAGTAAATACTATATAAATAAGCATTTAAGCTTATAATTTTAGCATTGAGGTGAACAAACTTAGTTAAATACAATTAAAGGATCACATGATTAGATAAAGTACAAACAGTTAGAGGCGTTCTGAGATTCTTATTTTATAAGATTGATGAAGGCATTCCTTTATACATAAGCTTAATTATCACAAAGATGTTAATAAAACTTCATTTTTTGATTAGTAAAATAAAATATATTTATTATAACCAAAATAAAATTATAGTTCGCATAAAAATGGTAAAAAAAACTTCATTGTAGATTTTGTATTTTGAGTTTAATTTATAAATAATCCAATAAATAGAAGGGGTGCTTGTCCTTTAAGATGAATTTTATTATTAACTATGGTCGTCGTAGAATGCAATAGATATAACTCACATTATTCTGTATTTAAAAGATGCAAATGCGTTCATTAATATGGCCATATGATTATATTAATGATCCTTGTTGTGTTTACCAACGTGAAGGATGGTTTTTTTTTTTTGCCGAATAATGAATATGTATTTATAAATAATTTGCGCGCACTTGTATAAAATTAGTTGTTTGTAGATCAAGTGTTTGTATGACTTGAAGCTTTAAAAAAAAGTCTCTATTATTATTTTCTTATTCCAAAGAGTCAACTTATTAAATTAATTATTAAACAGAATAATAATAAGTTGTCCATAAAATTACTTTTAATAGAAAATATCCAACTACAAACATGTGTGATGTATTTAAGATAACATAGCATTCGTAGTGTTACTTAATTACCTCCGCCGAAGGAGGTATTGTTTTTTCACTGGCGTGGTTTGTTGGTTTGTTTGTTTGGTTTGTTGGTTTGTCAGCAGGATAACTCAAAAGTACCAAACGGATTCGATGAAACTTTGTGAGTTGTTAGAAATGCCAAAAGAACAAGTGATTAAATTTTGGCATTTCTGAGTGCAGAATTAAGATGCAAAAATGAGCTAAATACTAATAAATATTTCAAGTTAGCCTACTCTGGCCAATAGATGTCGCTGTACTGCTGAAATCGGTTCCGGGAGCGTCTTCCTCTCGAATTTCCGTCGAGGGGAACCCTCCCCGTCCCTCTACGCCGCCCCAGTCGTGAAAAATCCGCCTCGGAAGGCTCATAAGGACCCCGTGACGCGCGGAGGTTTGCACTCTCTGAGTGTATATATGCCTCTAGTTATTAATGAATTTGCGAATACTAATAATTCATGAAGTCATCTATATTGTATACCTATTATATTTATCAAGCTGCTATTGTTATATTTTGTACACTGTAAGTTCTTATTTTCTATAAACTTGATTTGTGTCGGTTTTTTAAATTTCCAGTCAAATGTTGGTAATATAAAAAAGTTATATTCTGCTTTGTCGTCTCAGGCATGCATATTCATTAAGTTTATTGCCAGTTAGTAATACATCTTTGACTCAACAAAATTAAACTTGAGATACTACAGTCAAACTATAAAGTTTATATTTTTTAATAATATCTCATTACATATACATTTCAATTTGAACATGTCTTGATAAATGTCTTTATGGTTAAATACAGTTATATATATAATATTATTTATATTTATAACATAAGTACTTAATATTTTACTATGACTTTTTTTGGTTAGGATGTTTTTTGTTTATTAGCTAAAATATATACAGTGTAAAAATAAGAATACACTAAAAAGTAGAGATTAAAAACACAATCTTAAGACAGTTACGTTAAAAAACAAAACATATATGAACATTATAATTCAAAATTACTTTTTAAAGATAAACATAATATAAATTACTTACTATTATTTTTAACAATGCACTGTGTATAGGTTCAACATTCCTTAACGGAACTATATTGAATATGTTAATATCTGATGTTGTTAATTACACATTTTAAAGCAACAAAAAAACATAAAATGTATATCTTTCTTCAAACTAATATCTATTTGAAATAGTTCCTTAATGCCAAAGTTAAAGCATTGGCTTATTTGAAAAGCAATAAAATGCAAATAGACGGTAGCAGAAAATTAACATTTCATCGATTTTAATACCTTTTTGTCATTTATTTCCCGACAACGTTCTAACAATATAAGAACGCCAGATCGAACAAGGGCACCAGAAGAACTTTTTGACCACAGTTTTTAGTTTCTCTTGACAAACATGGATGCATTGATGTTTAAAATCAAAATGGTCAATTTATATATGTGAAAATCCATTGAATCATTCCGTGATGAAAGGGATTATAAATCTCAATAATGCTCAATTATTTTTCTTTATATATTAAGATAGTGCGTCATGCATCATACCTATTAATTTTAAATTCTAGTGAAAATAAGAAACTCCACCATAAATTTAGGATATAGGATCAGCTCCTTCTACTTATGAACAAACTCTAGCCTTTGAACAATCCTACAAACCGCATTATCTGTAAAGAATAATAAGAAACAAAATCACAAGAAGAAGAAGAAAAAAATATATAATCAAGGAACCGTTTGCCTTCTTCAATCAATTTTTAACAGATTTCATGTTTTTATAAACGATATTCATGATCTTTGGCTTGATTCGCAGCGGGTGATGAATAATAAAAGTGTGATGAAATTTGAGAAGTGATTTTTTTTCTTTCTTATTTTGTATAATATGTTGTATGTATATATATATACAATATAAATATATATTTTTTGGTATACAATAAAGAAGAAGCCATGAACAACTATTTGTATCTCTTGAAAGTCCCCACAAGTTGAGCGGGATCGGGCTCGTTGTTCTCGATCCCAAGAGACCTTTTGGAGCAGCAGAGACTGGAGACACCCTCCTTTATCTTCTCATAGGCCAGCTCTACCCAAATGTTGAGCATGAATAGAAATCCTACCATGAAGGCCACGGCCACCTATGAGTATATACATTAAAACCAATTCCTTACACCAGTGAAGTGTCACACTCACCAGCACTCCAAACTGGAGGACGGCCTGAAGTGTCTGCTCCGCAATCGTTTTTTGATTGTCCTTTTTGGCAACTTTAAGGGGTTTAGTCTCTGTGACCTGAAGAGGAATGTCAGGGCCGTAGCCCTGTTTGTTCTGTGGGTTAATGATGTTTGGATCCTGATCGCGAAGTAAATCGTCGGAGGTTCCATCCTGTGAGTTATCCTCGGTTACATCCTGAGCAAAGGTCGCATTCAAACAAAGGGAGAGTCCAAGGAGAGTCAGGTAAATAAGTCGCATGGCGAATTTAGAAGAAGTGACGCTCGGAGGTATTTCCTTCCTCCATAGAATGATGCTAATAATCCTCTATGATCTCTTATTATTCCTTTAGGGAAAAATCACGGCGAATATGTCTGGATGGAATAGAAGCATGACAACCTTTGCGCTCCTAACATTAGTTAAAGTCAAGCTTGTTTTGTTTTTTGGCAAAAAAACTATTTAGAAAGTCATGAGAGCGATGATTCTTTGTGTGAATGTACACTTCTTATGTGATTGTATATAAAGGATGTCTTTCTTTTTTCCTTTAAAAAAATCCACCAATACAAACAATTATCTCACGGATTATTTTTTTGAAAAGAAAAAAGCCATGGCTAAATTGATCTCAATGATAAAGGTGTGCGTATTAAAAGTTTCTATAGGTCATGACTTCTTGTTTTGTACAAAATATATATACATATATATATATATATATATATATATATATATATATATATATATATATATATATATATATATATATATATATATATATATATATATATATATATATATATTATATATATATATATATACCGCAACAAAATATACAATATGGAGTGTGAAATATTTTCTTATAAACCATCATGTGTATGTTTGAGGGACATTATAAACATCATGAAGAAAATAAATAACAAGAAGATTATCATCCACGTGCCTCTGTTGATATCTATTTTCCTATTAATTACCCCCAACCGCGCCAATCAACGGATGAAACATGATGCGTATATATTGAATTCATGTGTAACGATTTTAGTGCATCAATAATATTTCTAATAAACAAACTTATAAAGCAAGTAAAAAATACAACATCATACCTTTTCGAATGGGTTGAACGGTGTTCCGTTTGACGGGGTTGGATTGGCAATTCTGGACAGCTGCGACGTCCGTCTGTACCTCTCCGCTTCCTCTTTCTTCCTTGACCCTCTCCGCCTTTGCCACAATCATTTTGATTTCATCGTCTAGCTGTTCATCGATGCTTCGCTCCAGGCTTTTCCCCAGGAACCCCTTAAAGCTCTCCGGGAAGGATGGAAGGGAAGTGCTCTTTTGAACTGAGTTTCCACCGGAGTCTCCTGTGTTTCGAAGAAGCACCTGGAGTTCTCGGCGAGCCGTCTCCACGGGACTGACGACACATCGCTCCTCGGACTTGAGGTCTAGGGAGCTCCCCGTGTTTTCGGAGTCCAGGGAGTTTTGAGGACGGCGTTTCTTGCCGTCGAAGGAAGACCATTTTTGAACTAAAATAAGTGATGAAGAGACAAAAAAAGGTTGCTGAATTGTAAATATTCATTTCTATTAATAGGTGACGCATTCAGAAAATTAAGACAAGGATCAACATTTAAGGTAAATCGGAAGGGAAAATGATTATGTAATAACTTTTATTGTTATTTTTAGCTCTGTACATATTAGGGCTCATTAAAACCCCACAAATGAGTATATCCATGTGTGTCCTTACTCTCATATCCTTTAAAGGCAGCCCTCCGATTGGACACACTCAGCTGCTGAAAGTTTCGTGAGACGATCACATCCGTAAGGGAGTTATTGGAGCTCTTGCAATAGAGCGTGCTGGAACTATTATTGGCACTTCCGCTACTAAGAGGATAGTAAATATTAGATGATGGCGGGCGCGAGTTAGTGGCAGAGCTTCCGGGTCGGCTCGTATTAGCGGAGTGCCGACTATTAGAGCGGTTTTCAGGGTTGTTCCGCCATAGGCCACTGATATGTTTGCTCTGACGCACTGGGGACGTAACACTATTTCGAAGAAATACGTCGGGAGAGTCACTGATTGGACGGAAAACGTAGGGTGAGGGTTCCATGCTTCCTTGGATTTATTGGATATTGTTTGATTAATTGTTGATATATATTCTCCAGTGGGTGTATTTAAGTCATTGCACAGGGATAGTTAGAGATGATGGTGGTCATCACAGGTTTGAAACATGCACTATCAGGAAATGGATAGAAGTAGGAAGTCCTCCTGCAGTTCTTCCTCCTGTGTGTGTTTTTTTTTTTTCACTTTCTTTCTTTCTACTCCTTTTCTTCGCTTTCTTGAACAAGGTTCAAAACTTTACATAGGTATCGTAGAGACTTTCAATCGTAGTATTTTTTTCTTTTAGGCCGAATCTTGGCAATTTATTCTTGCCCTTACGACGCATGCAAAGAATTAAACGAGAGGACATTATTTGGGCCTGCTCATTTTGGCCGAACTGGGCAGAAGAGTAGAAGAGGGAAAAATCCCAAAAACTCAATTAACCGGAGTAGTAGGAGGGGGGGGGGGAACTTTGCGGAATGAGGTGACGAGTTCTCGCCCCCCTTCCTTCCCAGAGTTGGATGATAGAAAAGGTGAAAGCATCTAGACATTGCTTTCATGCAATACAACAACAAATATATACAAGAAAATCATTTTTCCAAGAACTATCAAGTACTTTTATACTATTAGTCATTCAAAATCCTTTTTTCATACACGCATTTCATGTTTTCTTTTTATAAAAATGGCCTTGGGGTTTTATTCTTCTTCCTCATGGGGAAATTTCTTAGGGGTAGAAATTAGAAATCAGAGTCTAATTCCAATGCATTGAGATTGCTTTCTAAATGTTTGCTTTTGTTTTTATATAACTACCTGATCTCTGCACAGAGTACTTTACATTTACGATGCAGGAAACACCTGTTAGTTGAACCAATAGGACGCGGGATTCCTGTAGTATAGGGATTGTATTAGCTCAGTGGAAGTCTGATTAATGAGAGCAAAAGCTTGAACAGGGAAGGTCAATTTTGATTGGAATCATTGACCAATGTAACTAGTTTCGTTGGACATATTTTAAATGATATTCATTCCCGCAACATGTAACCAATTTTTTAAATATTGCTTCATTTATTAGGTTAATTTAAAACAAGATATATTCTTAAACCCCATAGCAAATGTGTAGTAAGAAACGTAAATAAACATTGTACTCTAATTGGAATTTTTTGTAGGTAGGTTTCGTTTTCCTTTAGAACGCTCATGCAATGATTTTAGTCCGTCCAAGCCTTAGTTTTTAAAATTTTATACCCATAGTGAAGAGTCCTTTGGATCTATATCTGAGAGCTTCTTACAATTGCTTGGTCTTCCTCAATCATGAAACAGAGGATTTTTCGGTCGACGTGTGGTATAATTGATAGTGCCAAATTTACAGCTCAGTTTCAGATTTCTGCTCGTTTACTTAGATTTTATTACCCTTGTATAACTGTGGGGCTTTATTCAACTCAATCATTCATGCCTTTGCTGAATGTCCTGTGCTTATGGTAGTCAAGCGTTTTATTCAAATAAATCTGTGCGAAAATGAAATAATTACCTCAAATCATTAAAAAAGCCTTTATTTTGTTTGGGTTTATAAACGTAAATATAATGCCCCCCCTCTATCCAAAAAGCTATAGACACAGCACTTTAAATATAAAATCGTTAGTTGCAAAAAAAATTACGACAAACTCTTTCATCGAGGTCGAGGACCTAAGGGCAATAATCATTGGAGCCGCCGCCCGCTACTCAGCTCTGCAAATTAAGATTCCGAACGCAACATCAGATGATTGGAAATGGCTGGAAATGTCGTCCGATTCGTACCATCGAGATCAATTCAATTTTTAAAATCAGCCAAGAGGATTTTAAGAAAATATCAGCGTTTTTTTAAGGAACAATAAATTGTCATAGTATATATAGGTCATCACTTTTTAACAGTAAATCTGAACTATAACGTTCATTATGTTTTACGCAACTGTTGAAGAGAGTTTTATTATATATATATTTGTATATTTAGTGTAGTATATATTACACTGTATTGTTTGTTACAAATATTGAATAAAACTTCGTGACCGAAAAAAAAATATTTTTTTGTTCCGGGGTAGAATATATCCATTCAAATATTATACAAATTTAAAATACAATCTCTTTACAATCATATCAGAAGATACTATACACGGTTAAATATTTTAAAGTTCTTAACAAATATTTGAAAGCAATGCATAGAAATATGCACAAGGCTAAGAATCTTTTTTAATTTAATTATACCTATATTTTAAATTACTCGTCCTACTGGACTCTTATTTTTCTATTAAAAACTGTTTGAGATCAAAGATGTCCCAGGTGTCATCTTGTAATATTTTTTTCTGATATCCGATGGATGATGCAAATAGTATCTAAATATATTTATAAATAAATGCCTAAAAGAAATATTTGATAAACGAAATGACATAAAAGTATTGAGGGGTTATTCAATAACAATGTTTCACATAAGGTCAAGGTTTTTGAGCAATAACAATATTATTCAAAGGAAAACTATTTACATTATAGAATAAATGATCGAAACTATATTGTTAAGTCTGAAGGAACAAAAAATGTAAACCCTAAAATGTTTAACGACAATTTGAATGTATTAACACCCCATGAAAATATTTAAAATAAATGCATTTAATCATATGTTTTTTACTATTTTTCACAACATTTTAAATTATTTGTAATATATAATTTGACCAACTTGAGTTGGACTTAATATTTTATAACAAATATGTGTACATTACACAAGTAACTGGTTCCTTTTCTTGTGTCCTTAGGCAAAATTAGTTATTGATGTCACGGCATTCGTCTCTAAGGATAATCCTATGACTTATTACAAGAAAAATGTTTTTAAAAATGAAGATGACAACGTTCATGATGACACAATAGACAGTTTGTCGGAGAAGCTTTTTTTCGCACTATTTTTATTTGATCACGCATGCACACACACAAAGGAGACTCTGAGTTGATTCAATTACTTGAATGGGAGGGGATCTTTGTTGAAAGGATATTGATGTATATAGACATGAAAGGTTTGTTTTTGCCATAAGCCTATGTATGGAATAAATGATACTTTTGCTAAGCTTTTATATTGGCGTTATTGGGAATATATTTTCCATTTTTGCTTTTAATGTTGTTCTAATGCTCACTTTTATTTTGATACATTTATTTAGACCTTTAACGAAAATTTTAAATTTATATTAGTGATATTTTCATAATACTTCTCACAAACTCATGTTCAACATTATTATCCTAACTTTTTTTCGTCTTATTCTCAGAAAGAGAAAGAATATATAGCCATCAGCCAAAAAATCGAAGTGTGATTAGTTTTGTAATGCAATTAATAATATTAAGAAGGTGTCCACTCAAATGACTCCGTAATGACGCAGATTGAAATCCATAAAAAATCAACATATAGTGTTGATTAAGATATATTTAACTTTGTATTGTAATATGTACACCTCAAGTTCTACCACGAGGGAAGTATTGATTTATCTTATAATGCAATCTTCTTTTTTTATTAACTTTATTCATTCATAGAAATTACAAGAAATCATAAAGAAATAAACACATTATGAAATATGGAAACTGCATAGACAAATCACTTTCACAGAGAGAGTAAATTATTTTAGCCTTCTTCTTTGATTGCTGTTTCAATCAACAAGATCTCTAACAAGATGACTGGAGCCTTGTCAAAAACAGATCCCAAGCTCAAATCTGTACTACCAGTACAATTTTACTTACCACTGCAAAGAGCACAGTATTAACTAGAGGACTCAGAGAGTGCAAACCTCCGCCGATCCCCACCAAATGAATCACTTGGTCTTTTTGTCATTTGCCAATAGATGTCGCTGTGCTATGCTCTCCTCTTTGAGAGCACAGCACAGCGACATCTATTGGCAGAGTAGGCTAACTTGAAATATTTATTAGTATTTAGCTCATTTTGCATCTTAAGAAGCACTCAGAGATGCCAAAACTTAATCACTTGTTCCTTTCGGCATTTCCAACAACTCACAAAGTTTCATCCGAATCCGTTCCGCACTTTTTGAGTTATCCTGCTGACAAACAACAAACAAACCAACCAACAAACCAACGCCAGTGAAACAATACCTCCTTCGGTGGAGGTAAAAAACGAAGGTGCTGGACCTTGTCCTTTTAAATTAAAATACCATGCAATAAATCTTCATCCTATACCAACCCATTCGACCGGTACAGATCGAAGAGATCCTTCCCAGAACTGCAGCAAGATACGCGGTGTTTTTCATTGAGATCCCACTATGGACGGGTATTCGCGGACAGTTGCGGTAGAATTAAATCACCGGTTCTTTATAGTCTGCTTTTTTTGGTAATATTTGTAATTTTTGGATCAGTTCAATGTTATATCCGAAGTATTTTTTAATTTTTCCAACTTTGATGCTACATTTTAGTTATAATGTTTATTGATGTATATTAATATGTTATAATAAACTTTTTATGCGTATACAATGTACAAAAACAGTTAAATAAAAAAGTTCAAATAAATAGTGCATTCCTGTAGGCCAAATGACAAAAAATGCTTTTGATGAGGTTTATTTGAAATTCATTTGTGTTTGGGGCAAAAATAATTTTAAACTACGTAATAATTTAAATGAAAGGAGGAAAAATAGAACAAAAACTTATTCAAGAATGTTAATTTCTTTATGTGCAATAATGACAATTCGAACACATTTTTGGACATCCTGACTGTATAAATTATAATACATGTCCGCTTTGACCGTATATTTCCTGGACACCTCAAACTAATCCAGACAAATGTTTATCAAAATATATAACAAAGTAATTAGGAGAAACTGAAGACCCAACAAATAAACAAGTCGATTTTTTATTTGTATATATTTCTGCTGGGAACAATCACCCACTCAATAATTTTTCTTGGAAACTCAAAATTTGTGACATATATTTTTTAATCGGACACGCCATAATCAAAAATTGTAGAAATTGTTTGTCTCAATCCCACGCGGCAAGCACTGATAACAATATTTGTAAATGAAAGTATTATTAATATTTTTATTATGTATATATATATCGGCCCAGCCCGGTTCCCGGCTGTTTTTGAACGTCCCAGCGCGGTGTCTAAAATCACCGGGTACCGGGACACATCGATTATAGGGCCCTCTAATTAAGACGTTGTTGACCCGGCTCCTGGCGAAAAAAAGCGTCCCGGTCGTTTCCTATTATATATATATATATATATATATATATATATATATATATATATATATATATATATATCTATTTTAACATATTAACGCGCAGCTCATCACATTTTTACTCTATTTATAAATTTTACATAGATGAGAAAATTATCACTTTCTTTTCATTTACAAGGCAGTAAACAAGTTCATTTGTTGAGTCTTTTTTGTTGTCGTGTGAAAGGAATTGAACCAGGGTCAAGGTGTTCTCATGTTATCAAAGGGTGAAGAAGAAAAAACTTATTGCCAGTATACCTCATAAAAAAAGTGAAGGATATTTTTTTTGTCTAATGATAGTCATTATTCTATCTCCCTTATAAAAAATATAAACTAGAATCATTAGTGTCACATTTCATTTACCACGAAAATACATTTTTTTGAAAAGAATTTTAAGGATTTTTGTGGAAAAAACAATGATTTCTTTAGTGAAACAAAGAAAAAAATATGCCAAAACTAAAGAGCCGAGGTTTTTTTTGCAGGAGTCAGCAAGTGCATAATTTAGAAATAATAACACGTTAACACTACAATCAATTGAACCCAAACATTATTGTATCAAATTATATATTTATTGTCTTTGGAAGATTATTTTAAGACATTTTGTGTTTAATTTGAGAAGTTACTTATTGTTGTAAAAACGTTATGGTCATGGCAGGATCCGATAAGTTTTTTTATTTGTTTTTATGTACATTTTCAAACATTGTATGCTTATTTTGATATATCAATGAGTTTTATGTCCATTTAAAGCTTGTTGTACTCGTTTCAATCTTTCTTCTGAGAGGTTTTGTAGCTTTTGATTTGAATTAAGTAAAGGTTTTAAAATAAATTATTTTGTAGATTATTTTAGTCATTTTTTCCTGAATTTAGAAGATTTATGCGACGTAGTATAATTGGAAGTAAGTATTGGTTGTAACGCGGATGCAATAAAATATACATGTTTTACTGTTATTTCAAACCTATTACTTATCTTAGAAACTTTTTGAGTAATTCTTATATGAAGAAAATATTACCGTCCTTAACATTTTATACGTATTTTAAAATACTTTCTCAAGTCGAATAACATTACTTCTTGACACGTGATCAGTATTTTAAATTCATTTCGTCTATCACTTATAAATGATTGAATGACATATTTTTTATCAGTTTCAATCCCTCTATACGATCTTTCTATCATATTTGTCCTTTATTAGAGTAGTAGGGATGTGATAAATTATATCAAAACAATTTAGGGTAAAAATATATATCATTGAAATGTCCCTCACATTTCACTCTGTAATAAATATTTCAAACAAGCTCAAATTCCTTTCTCCTTCTTTAAATGACTCTGAGCAAAGGAGGAAAAAAAGCGTCCTTTCCCCCCCAAATGGTGTCTTATCTACTCATACACTAATGGGGACATCAGTCATCGATAGGCACTCATATGCGTAGGAAGTGACGTCAAAAGGACCGGGTCCATCAAGTGACATTGGACTTTCTGTCCCCTTCCTGGGGGGTGGGAATACATTATTATCAGTTCATGAACTAGTTCTTTACAAGTGTTGGCCATAGAAGAAAAAACATTTACATAATAATAAAAATAAATAAAAAACCTCCGCATTTTTAAGTTTGAGTGTCAAAAGAAACGTAAATAAGTTCCTCAAATGAAGAGAATGAATAAATTATTCAATGGAATGTGAGAGCTACGTCACACCGCTAGGTGTCTCCTCTAAACAAAACTTTGGTAAAAGTAAACAAACCTTCTTCATTAAAGAACCGTTTCTAAATTAATATACACTAAACTACATCTGGACCTTTTCTATTCAATTAAAATTGCTATTGTCCTGTGTTGTTTCTCTGTCTACTGCCATAAAGGTGGATTTCATTTACCATAGGACTATAACCTTTACATGAAATGCTGAATTGCTATGAAGAGAATCCCTCTATTCACGTAAATTGTAAAGATACATTTGGAAGCCGTCATTTGCATCATCAGCAAGGTCCCATTCAAACTAAAAGATTTCCTAGTTCCAAATAAAAAGACGAGGAAGAAAATGAAGTCTTGTTTGTCCATGGGGCAAAGTTAAGCAAGACGATTTGGTTCGTCATAAGAAAACCAACAAACGTTTAATGAAGTATGTCCAAGGATTCTTGCCTCTCATATGTCTATGGATGACCATGTAGTAACGAAAAATCTGAATTGCTGAATAATCCCAAGCTTTTGAATATGACCAATTAAGGTACTATGATGGAATATCTTTTTGCACATCAAAAAAAAGTAAGATATATGAGAGAATTCGATAACTTTCAAGTTCCGTCGTTTTAAAATCACAGAAAAATTGCTTCTAATCGATTCATATCAAACGAATCATAGGTCTTATAAGATCTATTAAGTTTTCAAAAGAGATTATAGGAAGACATCAATGGGAGGAAGGGTTTATATATTAATGTTATATTGATTAATGTTATATTTATTAATTAATATATTATATTACATTCGTAATAATATTTACTAAACGCTTATAGAAATAATCAAAGCTTAGTTTTAATTGTATGAGTGTCCAACCCGAATATATAAATCATATTTATTGATATAACCTTTATACTGTTTTTCTATAGTAATACATTGATTTGTTATGGCCATAGATATAAAAAAGATAAGATAGCTTATTCCTTCATCTGTATTTTGTGTCCAAACTAAACAAAGTAATTTGTACTACGTCATCGTAAGCTGATCACAGAGATATATTAATCTCTATGATCAGCTTACGATGACGTAGTATAAATTACTTCGTTTATTTGAAAACACAGAATACAGCTGAACTGTTTTCTCTGCTATTGAAGGAATCAGCTCTCTATATCTTTATATCTATGGTTATGGCTCGTATTGGTAGAGTCACCTAGCGGATTCTATACAAAGCTCCTTGTTTACTCTCACGCCTACTGACCTATAAATGTAGGTCGGTGCTAACGCTCCATTAAACCATGTTGTTTATAAGTTTGATTTTTTTTTCTTCTTCTTTATTGTTTAGATGATATATGAAATTATATAAAAATAATATATAAAGTAAAATAAACATTATATTTATAATAAAAATCTAAGCAAGAGGTAAAACATAAACAAAATATCAAATGGGTATCTATTTAAAATATTTCGATATTTTTTTCATAATTTTAAAATATTCTTTTGATTTGGATGGATAAAATTTGATGACGTTCCCCGCATGGACCCATGAGTCCTCGGTGTCGGAGGGGATCTTGAGGGAGAGGGCGGTGTATCGGGCGGCAGCTGAGAGCATCACAGATCGAAGAATAGATGGTTTTACCATTTCTTTTTTAGTCAAACAACTCGCTATAGGCTTTGGAGTATGACAGAGCAAATTCAATAGCTTGACATTTATGGGAATCGTGTCCTTTTTCCATTGGTAGACCGAAGAGTATTGTTGATTTCGTATATTTGCAGTTGCTGACCTTAAATCCCCTTACGTTGACTGTCAGAAACTTTATAAGGTGCTCACGCTCCATTAAACCATTGTTTTTTATAAGTTTGATTATTTGATCATATTCTAAATACGTAGGATAACAAGAAAAAAGAATCAATAATGATAATAAAGGGGGTTTGGTATATTATAAAATAGATCTTCACTTCACTCGCTGTTGTTCAAACATCAATCAGAGTTAAATGAGGAGCCTGAAGACAAGCAAGAAACGGTTTAATTAACTTTATTCAACAAACGAAATACACAAAGCACTGCCTCCTGATATCTGTTCATGATTCGAAGAGAAGTGAAATCGCTCAAACAAAACTCCTACAGCCAGGCCCAGCGGGACGTAGGCCCGCCAACCCACCGAGTGACGTGGGGCCCGATTTTTTATGAATGTGCCAAATGTGCCCCCACATAACACTGTAGGAACCCCCCCCAAAAGCCTGGGCCTGCTGCGGGCCTCCAACAGCCCATATCTAAGCCTTTGTAACCAGGGGCGGATCCAGGTTGGTTAAAAGAGAGGCACTACGAAGGAAAGCTAGTTTTTACCAAAACGGGCAGGGTCCAGGAGAACCCCTGCTGAGCCAGAGGGCGGAGCCCTCATAAGGCTTTACAGTCATGGTCAAAAGCTTAAGACCGCCCCTCGCTTTTTAGCATAAATATGTTGTTGTTGAAAAAAACGCTCAATGAAGTTTCAAGTATATTTTATTTTACAAACTGGTTATAAGAGGAATAAAGTATATTCTCCATATAAAGCAACTGACAAGTGCTAATAGGTCATAGTTTATGTGGCTTCCACCATTCTGATGACAGCGCCAGGCGTCTGCATACTGTTGGTCAGTGTTTGCAATACTCCTGGGATATTCCATTATAAAGACAAAGTTGCTGAGAAGATGCCGTCAATGCTAATGAGATGACTGAAGCAATAAAACAAGTCTGGGTCCGGAATCCCCCATTTGTTTTTACTGAAAACTTTGTTTTATTAAAAAACATCTAACATACATCTTGTAGTAAATTAGATTTCCTTATTAATATTATTATTGAAGTCTGTAACGTCCACCATTTTGAAGAAATTTGCGGAAACTAATATTTTTACTAAATTTTTAAACCTGAACCTCGTGCGCGACCCGTAAGTTGACCGATTTTGTTCAAACTTGTATGTCGTCTTTTTTTTATCACCAAGAAACAGAAAATCCCAATGTTGTTACATTTCAACATTTGAAAAATAAGAACAACCCTACTGTACATACTTGATGAGCTTATGAATCCTCTAATTAGGGCAAATGCTGCACAATCCAAAACATCAACATTAATTATTGAATAATAGCAAATAAGACATATACTAATTATAATATATATAAAAAACATATTTGGTATAGATTGTACAACAAAACCAACACCAGTCATATGGCCCGCTCCATCATATGTGTGAGACCCGCAGTTGTACGCCCATTACATTTAGCAGAGTAGCAAATTCATAAATATGGTCTCACCGCTAACTTCTCACTGTCAACAAATTCCAAGAAGCGTTCCTTTGGATAGTCGTTCTTAACATAGGGAAGACTATACCCAACAGCTAACAATTACTTATATCCACAGCTTCATCGACACATCAACCAAAAGAGCACTCTCATCTGCGTCTCGACTTCGTCCACATACATTTTAGGGTATGATTTAGTCTTTTATCGACTAGAGACAGAAAGCGAAAAAACATGGAAAGGTTATTGACTAAAGAAATATCATGCCATAGAAATCTCTCTAAATCGATTACAATATTTTTTTCAACTGCTGTTGTTCTTTTTCTATCTCCGATATTTACTAATGCAACCAAGCAGATGGTTTTGCGGCTGCTGGAATCTATAAGTTGCGTTTTTATTATATTGAGTTTGCAGCTCCGTATCCCTGCGTGAAATTACGAATTGAGTTAGGCTTTGAGATTACCAGATTTTGTTATATAGGACCCATTCCATGTCATGGTCTAATTGTCCTCTGAAAGCATAAATTAAGCATCAAGCTTCGAAAAATAGCTGTTATTTCATAGATAATTATCAATGTAACAAAAATCAAATTATTTTTTGTTGAGTGAATGTTTTGGTTGTTTATCTTTTATTAGGTCCTAAGAATGAAGAAAAAATATACCTTTATGTCGCTAATCGTTATTAAAGAGTGACACCGATTTTTAAAAAGTAGTCATTTGATGTACTCATTTGATATATGTATATGTATGTACGTATATTACGTACATTTATTTTCCTTTCTTTCCTTCCAACTTGTCTAATCATTTGTTCTTTTATTTGTCATTGGCAAGATGGCTTCTGCTCGAGGTTCCTGCAAGCATAATACTGGCAATTTATGCTATGTATGCGGAGTCTTTCTGAATGTCAAGTCAGTAAAGTACAACATCGTTGAGGAACCTCTTCTGTTCGTTACAAGGCGTACTTTGGAGTTCAGTGGGGGACCAGGACAAGAGTTGGGCGCCACACGTGTTTGTAGAAGCTGTCAGTCCACTCTGGAGTCGTGGTACAGAGGAGAGAAACGAAAAAGAAGTTTGGAGTGCCAAGAGTCTGGTGGAACAACAGAGATCACACAAACAACTGCTACTTTTGTATGGTGGTAGTTACCGATCACCGCAGGGAAAGAAGACGGATGTGTTCGATTACCCCGATCTGCCATCATCTCTTTCGTCTGGTGATGCATTGTGATGAGCTTCCAGTTCCCAACCCTCCTCCAGTAATCACGAGAGATACTTGCTCAAGTTCCAGCACTGAAACTGAAGATGCTCACGGCGATGTCTTTGTTGCAGATGATACCCAGGCTATTACGCATTTTCCTAACCAAGCAGAGCTCAATATTTATCAGGGATCTTGGACTCCCCAAATCAAAATCAGACTTATGACATCCAGGCTGAAACAGTGGAACTTGTTGGACGAGAGCTGTCGGGTAACAAAACAAAGACAACGTCATGAAAAATTCTCTCACTATTCACACTGGATGAGAAATTATGTTATTGCCAGAACATCAACGGCTTGTTTGAAGAAATTGAATTCCCGTATGATCCCAGCGACTGGCGACTGTTCGTGGACAGCTCAACCAGAAGCTTGAAGGCGGTGCTGTTGCACAATGGTAACAAGTACCCAAGCATCCCTATCGCCCACTCTGTTCACCAGAAGGAGGGCTATGGGAATGTGAAACAGCTGCTGCGCCTAGTAAAGTACGAAGAGCACGATTGGGAAGTGATTGGAGATTACAAGATGATTGGCTTCTTGACAGGTTTGCAAAGCGGTTCACAAAATATCCCTGTGTCCTCTGCTACTGGGATAGCCGATCTACAGCAAAACATTATGATACGAAGGATTGGCCGTCAAGCACAGGCTTTGTCATTGCGAGATAACGTCAAGTGGCAACGCTGGTTGAGCAGGAGAAGATCTTGATGCCACCCCTCCACATCAAGTTGGGGCTCGTAAAGCAATTGTGAGGGCACTAGATCACAAGTCCGCTGCCTTCAAGCATCTGGAAGCGGTATTTCCGAGGTTGTCGGAGGCCGAAATTAAGGCAGGGGTATTTGTTGGGCAGCAAATCACGAAGCTAATGAAGGATCCAGAATTCTCCGGGAAGTTGTTGGCACCAGATAAACATGCCTGGTAAAGTTTTTTTGCGGTTGTTCAGGGCTTTTTGGGTAAAAACAAGGAAGAAAAAACTATCGTGAACTGGTCAACGATCTTCTGAAGTCCTACAAGGGGATGGGTTGGCAGGATGTCCCTGAAGTTGCATATGATGCACTCCCATTTGGATTTCTTTAAATCCAATATGGGAGACTACCCAGAAGATCATGGAGAGTGCTTCCACCAAGATATGATGGAATTTGAAAACCGCTACCAGGGACAGTATAATGAACGCATGATGGGCGACTACGTCTGGGCTTTGGTCCGAGAAACCCAGTCTCTTCACCGAAAAAAGACCAGAAAATCTATGTGTTTTCAATACACAGTTAATCATGTATATACCTATAAAAATATATTATTCTGAATTTTCTCATGTACATATTATTTTTTTGTTATTTTCAAAAAAATGGTGTAATTTTCTTTATAACGATTAGCGACATGAACATATGCCTTTTCTTCATTCTTAGAACCTAATAAAAGATAAACAAACCAAAAATTAACTCAAACAAAATCTTTGTTATATTGTGTAATTTACCAATTTTCAAAAATTACAAAACATTAAAACCATAGTAGAAGCTTGTATAAATTTTAATCCATAAAACAGCACTTCAATTGACTTCAATCACCAGTTGATGTCAAATTTGGGGATAACGTCTCGACAAAAACCTGTTTGACATGAAGTTTCAATGCTGGCTCACAGATGGTTAAGAGCCAAAATGTTATTTTGTAGGCTAAAACATGTGTATGATTCGTCATACGGTCAAAAACTAACATAAACAAGTTCAAATTCGAAAACATAGGAGAGCAAATATTTTGGGTCAAAACTTAACGTTTCTAGCAAGTTAACCTTGCGACACTTTTAGGTGTATGTGACACACCATACGGTTGAAGTGCTTAGTAAACCATTGGTACGACTTTTAAAAACTAATATTTATTCCATTACCATTGCGTCACTGGTGTTTGTGCCATTTTCATCATCATCTAATCCGCATGGCTTGGTACTGAGACTTGATTATTCAAGGGATTCTAATAAGACTTCCCTCCTTATCTTTCCTTTTATTCAATTTATTGTGCATCCACTTTGCGCATCTGGAACAAAATTAGCTCCCTGGTTAAAATAGTGTATTCAATGTTTATTATCGTAATGAAATCAACAAGACATTTAGATATTGTCATATTTTTTTTTCGTTCATAAATTTTTATTCCCTTAATAAATAAGTACACAAAGAATAACGTAGAAAGATAGAAAATAAAAATTCACGGGAGAGTTGCACATACGAATTCGTATACAATTGTGATTAATTCAAATCATCGTGTGATAATAATAACTTATAAAATATAAGTAAATAGCTGGGCAGATGCATCAAAACTTTTTATAAAGATATCTTTTCATTATCGATACAGTTTTTATATGAATAACTAGTAACATTATAGACGTAAGGGACAACTTAGTACTTAAAGCTTCTTCATCTTCCGAATACAACCTCTGAGGTACAAGAAGTATATTTGGGTTTATTCAAATGAAACTTTCTCAACATTGAATCAAATTTATGGTTTGTAAGGCAGATTGTTTGAAAAATATATTCCATTGTGCACAAAATATGTATCAAAGAGGTAGAAAAATAAGTAATAAATATTTGAAAATACTTGGTCTTCCTTCGGTTTGGAACAATCGGATTCGAAAATCTTTGCAAGGTATCCACGACGGAAGACATTCACAGCTCAGTTGATGATTTCGGCTGATCTTTTATTTTTTTCTAGGCCGTGCAAAGATTGCGGTCTTTTGTTTAACTCAACAATTCATTTATTTGTTGAATGTCGTGCAGTAAAAATGCTTAAGGACTTCCTATTGCTCAACCTACCTACCCTTCAGTATGAGTCCTCGAATGCTTGGAAAGGCATTATCCTTTTCGGCCTTGGGAAAAGCAACAAGTCTCCGGAAACTAAGGCCTTGACCTTCAGTATTATGAACTCTAAGTCGCTGATTTGTCATAAGCTGACCTCTTACAAACCTCTCCATCCTCAAGAGCTGAGAAGCATATTTATATCTGCGGCGGCAAGATATGCAGCATTATCGTTAAAAATCCCCTCGCCAGACGAAGGAGGAACGTGGACGTCCGCCGGAAGGATAATTAAGTATTATCCAAGCCTCTCCATCCAACACCAAAGACTTATAAAAATAATTTCAAAAAGATTAGTAATTTTTAGCACTTAGCATAATTTTATTATGTTTTAATTACATTTATTATGTTCATCTTTTAAAATTCTTAATAGTTGCTTCCAAAATATTGTCTTAATTTGATAGACTTTACCTGATATTATGTGTTATTTTATTTTGTGCGTTCAACCCCAGAGCAAAAATTTAAACTAAAATGTTTAATTATGTTTTTATTACGCATTTGCTCTGGTTTTATGTATTTATCTTATTTTATTTACATAATAAACGAACATGATAAAAAAAATTAAGATTAACAAGTTACGGATTCTCCCAAACCCTATATAGTTTATAAAGTTTTCATAAATATACAATTAATATCAAAATATAATTATTAATTTAAATTTGATATATTGTTTATCATATGAATGAGCTAATACAATTATTATTATTTTACATCTCTAAAACAATACGACTATCTTATGGCTAGCCCTAGGGGGCCTTTACAAAATGGACTCCATGCGTAGGCAGTGCTCCGCCGATGACATTTCCTTTGATTCCTTCTTGAAGACATATTCACCATGAAAAGAGGGTTATAAAGTTTAGCAGTTCGTAGTGGTCCCAGCGTTCACCTACGAACTCTAAGTCTCCATTTAAATTTCTGCAGTGAGGGCAGTCTGGTGAAATGGCCATAACGATACAGATTGGTTCTTCTTTCTGTTCAAAAGAGAAAGAAATGAGCTAAGAATATTGATGTCGTAATCTATGTAGTTATTTTATTAGGTATGAAATATAAAGAAGCTTTTCATAGAGGAGATAAAACAAT
>CP045903.1:15717688-15729436 GCA_013387185.1 Caligus rogercresseyi | reverse complement strand
AAACCTCCGCCGATCCCCACCAAATGAATCACTTGGTCTTTTTGACATTTGCCAATAGATGCCACTGTGCTGTCTCTCCTCTTTGAGAGCACAGCACAGCGACATCTATTGCAGAGTAGGCTAACTTGAAATATTTATTAGTATTTAGCTCATTTTGCATCTTAATCTGCACTCAAAGATGCCAAAATTTAATCACTTGTTCCTTTTGGCATTTTCAACAACTCCACAAAGTTTCATCTGAATCCGTTCAGTACTTTTTGAGTTATCCTGCTGACAAACAACCCAAACTAACAAACCACAAACCAAAGCCAGTGAAAATAATACTCCTTCGGCGGAGGTAATAATCCTTCTGCGGATAATACAATTAATCAAAAAGGAACTTAAAAGATCTGTTAGATAAAATAGTGATCTTCTCGGTCCACATGAAGGGAAAATAGTTTGTTTACACTCATATTTGTTCCAGTTGGGGTTTGATGCATTGGAGATTGAACGAATAGTTTCCATATGTCTTCCAACGATGGAGACCCACAGGGAGTCCAGTTCCGTCCGTTCATGAGGCATAGAGGACCCTTTGAATCGTCAAAATATACTTCATTTTTCATCTGCAACTCTTCCTGCCCGGACTTAGTTTCCGAGTAATTTATCAGAAACACATGATTTATCTTGTGACGTCACTGGTTTATATCTCTTTAGCTTTGTTTCTGCCATGATTCATTTATTGGACTCCTGAATATAGTCATCTTGTGTCAAAATGATTTGTTTACTTTGAATACAATCACATATTTCTCTGAATAAGTTCTCCGTGTCTTTATATCTCTATGGTTCTAAGGAATAGTGGGCTAAAATCGTGTATTCAATTCCGTTTAGATCCAAGACTCGACTTCAATTCATACTTTTAAACAAAGAAACAAAAAAATAAAGTTCAAAATAAATACAAACTATGAAACGCTTTTCAGAATATTCTTTAACACACATTTTTAAGGAACATGAAATATCAATATCAAGGAGAGGCTTTCCTATAAACATAATGCATACATTTCAGGTGGAAGGTACTAGGTGTTAAACATAATGTTGCAAAGAACTAGGAACTCTTCATTTGTTAGACCTTCTCATTTAATTATAAATGTTGAATTTTTTTATTTGCTGAGCATTAAAGAAAAATATATTGTATATTCCTATTTTGAGCTTTTACCACGGAAACTCTTATACGTGACGTCATTTTTAACATGTAAAGGTACATTAAGAAAGGAATTGTTGGTTAAAAATGTTACTAATTATTTTTATAATAGAATGTTCGTCTGTTTCTTGTTTCATGTTGAGTGAAATGTCATAAATTATTATTATTACTATTTCCATGTCATTTTAAAGACTATTGTAAAAATATATTTTGATGACATAGACGCTTGCCGGTGTGACGTCATTAAAAATCAACGGCAAGCGAAAAGTTAGCTCTCTTATCAATTTGGATGTATCTTGTTTTTCAATAAGCCTTGGTGTCAAATAAGTTCTGATCATGATGCAATAAGTTTCCCTTCTATTTACAGCTTGGAAGGATTCCATCCATATTAAATTCCACGAATGCCCAGAGAAGAAATGTTTCAAAAAGCAATTCGTTGATGTCCCCAGCGTGAAGCCCCACCTCCCTTATGCGAGCCTAAAAATACGTCCGATCCCCTTCAAGGAGAAGGGTGATAACATCTTGAGAGAGATATTCAAAATAATAGAATTCGCCGGATAAGTGAAATCAGCGAACCGGATAAATATCCAGATTTAACCCCTATTCTGTAGGTATCGTTAATCCTTCGTTTGCTGTAAATAAATACATAACAACTGGATACTCAACTGAGAAGCATTCAAAAACGTCAGTAAAATGTTTAAAATGGCTAGGAAACAAAGAGTAATAAATTGTAATAAATAACCGAGATAAATACGGCCTAGAAATAAGTGGCCCAGGAAGAAGTAATCCAGGAATAAACGGCCCAGGAAGAAGTAATCCAGGAAGAATTGGCCCAGGAAGAATAATCCATGAAGAAATGCCCAGGAATAAGTGATCCAGGAAGAAATAGCCCAATATAGAAAAGAAAGTTATGAAAACAGGCCCGAATAAATATTTGCATAATCTAATAACAATAACATCAAATAATTCATGTATTAATAATTGTAAAATTAAAATTATTTTTTTTGCCATTATTTACTCAATTTCTATGAGAAGTAGAAATTGATCAATACTTTTTTTTTTAAATTAACCAGTTCGTTTATTATGTAAATAAAAAAAATGAGACATTTACATAAAACCCAAAGCAAATGCGTTATAGAAACATAAATAAACATTATAGTTTAAAATTTTTGTTCTGGGGAGAAACACAAAAAATAAAATATTATATAAATTAAAAAACAATACAAATCATCTTTTAAAATCATTTTACAATCAATTACAGAACTATTAAATATTTTAAAACTCTAAACAAAAAAGTTAAAAATAAAACATAGAAATTCAGAAGGCTATATATTAGCATAATTTTTTGAAATAATTTTTATCAGTTTTTGATGTTGGAGGGAGAGACTTGGGAAGTATTTAATGATTCTTCCGGCAGGCGTCCACGTTGCTCTTTCTTCCAGCGAGGGGATTTTCAAAGATAAAGCTGCATATCTTGCTGCTGCCGACAAAAATATGTTCCTCAGCTCGAAGGGATGCAGGGGTTCGTTGAAGGACAGCTTTTGACATATCAGGGCCTTTGAGTTTAAAATACTAAAGGTCAGCTTTCCGAGGCCGAAGAGAACAATGCCTTTCCAAGCATTTGAAGATTCACAACGGAGATTAGGTGAGTTTAAAAGAATAAAATCTTTGAGAATTTTCACCACACGACACTCCACAAATACATGAAGTGTCGAGTTGAATAAACACCCACAATCTTTACATGGTCTTGTAAAAAACAAAAGATCGGCCGAAATCATCAATTGAGAAGTGAATTTCCTTCCATCATGAATGCCAAGTAATGATTCAAGAATCCGATTGTTCCATTTTGAGGGGAGGCCAAGGAGATTCAAATATTTTTTGCAAATTTTGTCCACCTCTCCTTTATGAGATGGAGGAGACATTTTCAAATGCCAAGGTGTACAAAGAATTTGTTGTTGAGATGTCCTTGTCAAAGGATACTTAAATCGTCCATCCGAAAATATATTTTCTTTGTGGAGGTCATGAATGGTAAGGATTCTAGATTTGATGGCTTCTTCCTCCAAACTCTCTGGTCGTGGTAGATTTTGAAAGTAAAAACTCTTGTTGGCGTTCTGTCTAATGACGTCAACAGTTGTATTGGTGTCGTAAATTGGTTTTAATTTCCATAAAATACGCTGAGCGGCACCCCAAACCCGAGAGAGTCTTGACGTTATATGATTTGTCAGGTCAGAGCCGAACATCAGCCACCAGTAAATTTCATTATATGCTATTGATCTCCTCCACTCGATAGAAGGATTTGTAGTTATTTCATTGAAAATTCTCACATACACCTTTGGTATTATATGGCACAGTCGAGTAAGACCTCCCCCGAGAGAACGCTTAGGTCTTTGAACAGAAGGAAGGTAGTGCTGATGGAAAAGGGCTCGTAGCCATTTTTCCTCCTCGAGAATGGCTTTCTCGGCAATTATGGGATGAGAAGACGCCTTGTATAATAAAAGAGGGACTACCTTTAAATTATACAAGTCGATTCTTCTCTGAATGTTGAAACTCCTCCATTTCGTTATATTATAAGGGATTACTGAAAACACACTCTTCCAGCTCTTCTCGTCGATTCCTTTACCATTCCAAGTAACTCCAAGAATGTCCACTTGATTTTTATTTGGCAGGAGGCAATTGTACTTGTTCGAGGGTTCCATTGACCTAGTGGTAATATCGTTGTTTTGGATTTATTGATTGCAAGGCCTGATATTTTCTCGTAATTTGCAAAAAAATTCAGAACTATCTCCACTCTCTTAGTTAGTTGAAGCTCAGAGTGTCCTTCTATCATAAGAGTCACATCGTCTGCATAAAGGTCTATTAAATGCTTAGAGCCCTTGATGTCTATACCAAAACCTTTATATTTTTTCATTGTCATTCGAACTAAGTCGTCAACTGCTGCTACAAAGAGTAGAGGAGCAGATGGACATCCTTGTCTGCAACTTCTAGTGAGGTTGATAGGATCACTTTCGATTCCATTTAATGATATGGTTGAAGTGCCATTTCGCAGTAGTGCCCGAATAGGATTAAAATACTCCCTTGGTAAGAGCTTACTTATTGCATTCATAATATGAACATGCGATATGGAATCGAAAGCTTTTTGAAAGTCAATTGCTATTATTGCTCCAAATGTTTTCCTTTCTTCCACCGAGTCGATGCATGCCTGAATGTTTCTGGAGACGTCGAAGATTTTTCTTTTTTAAGAAAGTCCTTCTGTTGACAGCCAATCTTGTTATTGAGAATTGGTTCTATCTTTTGGGCAAGCACTCCCGATAATATTCTGTAAGAATAATTGAGAATGGTGATGGGCCTCCAATGACTAAAGTCTGACCCATCCCCTTTCTTTGGGATGAATGCGATCCTACCCTTCGTTAGATCCCAGGCATTGTCCCCTTCAATTCCATGGACTCACCCACCTTCAAAAGATATGGAATGATTTCCTCCAAAAAGAGAGGAAAAATATCACCAATTATACCATCCGGGCCTGCTGCTTTTTTACAGTTTAGGTTCTTCTGGACATAATTTGTGATAGAATCCCGAGTGAAAATTTTATTTCCTCTGATTTTTGACATTTTTTTCCGCTTAGGAAAGTTAGTTCTTGGCACTCCCCCCAATTGACTGAAATCTATCATGACTTTATTCTCCATTTCAGCCTCCGCTACTTCTGAAATCCTAAAGACGTTGATTGTGTTAGCCATTAAGGACCGGGCAAATATAGAAGAAGAACCAAGAACGCATTCTATATCCTGTGACTGCACTTTCAAAGAATCCTTCCTTTCTTTAAAAAAAGAAGTTGTCGTGGTTTGAATAGTTTTGGTTAACACCTTCATTACTGTATCTGCCGAATATTTTGTCGAAAATGCTTTTTTTATATTTGACCCTATTCTCTTTTTAAACTTACTATCCTGTAATATTTGTCGAGGAACCTTGAAACGGCGCTGACTATAGCGGGAGTGTAGTTCCAGCTCTATCAATTTATGGTCAGAGAGAGGTTCTGGTCTGTAAGTGGCATTCTTGACTACTCTCACCAAACCAGGAGAAACTAAAGCAAGATCAATTCTGGACCTGTAATTTCCTCTTGACCAAGAAAAACTTCCGGGTGAGAATATATTCATGACATCAACTAGTTTGCACATGCTGATAAGAGTTTGTAGACAGCCCCTATTAGGGTAATACGTGCCCTGTCTGTCCAAATCTATATTTAGGTCTCTAACCATCAACACTGGTATTTTGGTTTTGCTCAACGTTTCCATACAGATTGATAAAAGTCTAAGCATTTTTCATTAGGGCCGTAAGCATTAATGATACAGATGCTCATTCATTGGTTTTATTCCATTCAAACACTTGCCTATCTAAATATTGTGGCTCATTTTCGATAAGTCATCATTTTCCTTTTTTCTTTGGCCATTTCTTCTTGGTCCATTTTTTATAGGATCATTTCTTATTATGATAGATTTTCCTGATTCATATGGAAATGTGAATACGTGATTGACAGTTTTGACAACTAATATTTAGATTTACAAACTGTAATGAATTTTAAATGCCTTATACTTATGCTAAGACAATATTTATGTTTCTGAGCATATTTTAACGAATAACTAGTTATTTTTTTAATATTAAATAGAACATTTTTCAAAGAACTTTAGAATATGTATTTTATATTGGATTATCCAGATTATTTTGTTGCAAATTTTCAATTTATCTATTCCATAGAACATGGACTTTAGACTTTGACAGCTCAAGGGATCCTTTAAAGTATTCCTTCTTTTTTCCCTCTGTTTCATCAGTTGCTGACGTCAGCATTGCATTTCCCTCCTTTTATTTAGTTTATTGTGCATCCAGATATTATAAAGATCGGTGGTCATTATATATCCCCTATGTAATGGTTATGTCTGCCATGATAAATTTATTAATGATAATCGTCGAATCCTCATCATATAGAAATATTATTTTTTTCTTTTTTTTACATCTGGATAGATGTAGAAGAATTAACAAATCTCTGAATAGATATTTATTATTGGATACCTTCCATACCCCCCCTAAGGCCTTTACCAGCTATGATGTGAATACGTGATCGATAGTTTTGACATCTAATATATTGATTTACAAACTGTAAAGCATTTTAAATGCCTTATACTTATGCAAAGACAATATTTAAGTTTCGGAGCATATTTTTAACGAATTACAACTTATTTTTATTCAAAAGAACGTTTTTAAAAGAACTTGAGAATATATACTATATATATTTTAAGCTTAATATATATACCTTTCTTCAAAACTTATCCAGAGTAAGATTCTTATAACATTCCTCAATGGATACACTGTTTCAAGAAATATATTCGCGACATTGTTTCGTCAAAACAATGAATGGAGGTCCCTAAACAGTTTCCTAAAAAATATACATAAAATTTCATCATCTTCCTTTTTTTTCAGGGAGGTAGATGTCAAATTAATGCCGGACAAATATATTCCCTCCGTTTTATTATTTGAGAGTAATCCAATTTTTTTTTGGAGCGAATTGATTGTTATTCTTTTTTCCCGCGACACTCCCTATCATTTCAAAATTGTTCGCACAACAGACAAAAGCCATGAGGTCATAGCTTCCATCATGCATAGGAAAGGGGGAGGATCCCAGTAAGTATTTATATCACTTAATAGATATCCCCTAACCCTTAAGACGTTATTAAGTGTCCACTATTTCCCAAAGAAAAATATCAATTTAAACACGAATAATGTATGGTTTATGTCAATTTTCAAACTTTAATCCATACATTCTACAAGAATCAAATGTTTTTAAAATATTTCCTCCGAAGTAAGATATCAAAATAAAGTAGGATAAAATCCAAATATAAATCAGTACGATTTTTTAGTATATAGAATTGAAATGAAGGGAACCACATTTTTTAAATTGAGAAGGATGATACTTTATGAATTTAAAGTGACTTTGATTGTATAAATTTATTTTTGCTCATTAAATCCCTTTTAAAGTTAGCATATTTTACTATTGCTAATACAGCCACGCACTCACACACACACACACAATATATATATATATATATATATATATATATATATATATATATATATATATATATATATATATATATCAGACCGGGGTACCTGTCCCAGATCCCGGCTGTTTTTGGAACGTTCCAGCTGGTGTCTAAAAATCACCGGGCCGGGACTTTAATATTCTGTTCATTCGTCACTTTCACGTTTTTTTAGAAATAACAGGCTTGTTGATCGGAGTTTTTTTCTGATCGGCGATCAATAGCGATATAGCGATATTTGATCGCTGATCGGAGTATCGCAAAAGGTCCTGATCTTTATATCTTTTGATCGAAAGAAAATCACTATAAAATAGCGATCCGATCAATTTGTATAAAATAACTAAAAACGAAAAAATGTTTGTCATAAGGATTTTTGATACAAATCCTACATTTCTTAAAACTTAACTAGCTGTCACACTGACCAAAATCCGTTCACACGACTAATATTTGTTTAGAAAACACAAAATACAGACAGCCACTAATGGAAAAAGCCAGTGTGTGCTATCCGAATATATTTTTTGTCCTAAAATATACAGACAGGCGTCTATGGAGAAGTCATTGTTTTAGAGCTCATCGGCTATGAGAAACATTTATTCTGGCATCTCCTGTCTTAAAATATGCAGACATATGTCAATTGTGGAGCCAGAGTGTTGGAGCTCATAGGCTATGAGAAACAATCATTCTGATATTTGTGTCCTAAAATATACAGACAGGCGCCTATGGAGAAGTCGTTGTTTTGGAGCTCATAGGCTATGGGAAATATTTATTCTGGCATCTCTTGAAACTGAAAAAGGATTAAAATGTCCTTCAGAAACTTTGGAATAAAAGTAATCAATCTACGACCTTCTTCAGCTTATCTCCCACAATTCAAAGTAACATTTCTCAATGAAGAAATTTAACTAAGAGCCAAACGATTTCCTCTTGAAGAGACTGCCTCGTTTGATGACCAGTTATCCAGCCAGCTGTCTCAAGACGTTGAGCAAGAATGTATTTTTTTTCTAAACGTCGTAAAAAGGTTGACACAGCTAAACAAGAAGTAGAGCGGTACTTGGCTGATGACTAGGAAGGGCTGGACATGATATTAGCCTACCGGAGGGTGAAAAAGGTCTTTCATAAATATAATGTCGTGCTTCCCAGTAGTTCAAGCAGCGAAAGTTTGCTCTCCAAGGCCAAGCGGATTCTGAGGAGGACTAGGCAGCGAGTAGGGGACGAAAATTTTGAGAAGCAATTTCTACTTATGTCTAATAAAGAGGCAAATGAAAAATGATCTGTGCAAACTTTATATTTTTTCTATAAGTACTTCATTTTTGATATAGTCGGATATTGTAAATAAAGAAAATTGTTAAACAAGGTGTGTCACTTGCTCATTTAAAAAGTATGCTTATATCGGTATAATACTTATTTTATCTGGGGGTAAATTTTAGTGGGTGCTATGGACTGCCATATAAAGATGAATACTTATCAAGGTTTGACTGTATATACATTTAAATTTTTACTTATAATTAGTATTACATAGGTAATTTTTTTGTTGATCGCAATTAAATTGATCGGATCGCTGATCGGAAAAATCCTTGATCGTTATATCGCTATATCGCAAAGAATTTCTGATCGCTATTTTTGATCGGATCGCAATTTTTTCCCTGATCGCTCACAAGCCTGGAAAATAATTTTAAGTATTTTAAAAAATTCAAAAAAAATTTAAAACATTTTTTTTAAACTTAAATTATTATCTAAAAGAAACGTTTTATTAGAAAATAATTTTAAGTTTAAAAAATAAATTTTTTAATTTTTTTTTAAAGTTAAAAAAACTTCTAGGAATTTGTCCTGGCGAAAAAAAATTGTCCCGGTCGTTTCTATATTATATATATATACCTCAGGAAACGACTGGGACACTTTTTTTCGCCGGAACTTAAATATTTCAAGCCGGGCCAAAACCGGCACGGGACTTAATAATATTTTAGTTCCTTCGACAATCTGAAGTGAAGAATTTCCAAAGAAAAGTGACTACGTTTTTTTTAAATAATTTTCAAAAAAAAGTGAGTACGGTTTTTTTAGAAAATAATTTAAAAAAAATCTTGGAAAAAGTGTGATGAGGTTTTTTTTTAGAAAATAATATTTCGAAAAATCCTTTCTTAAAACTTTATGAATGGCAAACGAAAGAAAATATTTATGTGCCGTTCCGGTGTCTAAAAAACCGGGACACGGGCTGGGATGCTCAAAAAACGTCGTTTCCTGATATATATATATATATATAGGCTTGTTGATCGGAGTTTTTTTCTGATCGGCGATCAATCGCGATATTTATATATTTTGATCGTAAGAAAATCACTAAAAATAGCGATCCGATCTATTTGTATAAAATTACTAAAAAAGAAAAATGTTTGTAGTAAGGATTTTTGATACAACTCTACAGTCTTAAAACTTAACTAGCTGTCACATTGACCAAAATCCATTCTAACAACTAATATTTGCTTAGCAAAAACAAAATACAGACTAATACTAATGGAAAAAGCAGTGTGTGCTATCCTGATATATTTTTTGTCCTAAAATATACAGACAGGCAACTATTTAGAAGCCATGTTTTGGAGCTCATAGGCTATGGGAAACATTTATTCTGCATCTCTTGTCTTAAAATATGCAGACATATGTCAATTGTGGAGTGTTGGAGCTCATAGGCTATGAGAAACAATCATTCTGATATTTTTGTACTAAAATATACAGACAGGCGCCTATGGAGAAGTCGTTATTTTGGAGCTCATAGGCTATGGGAAACAATAATTCCATTTCCATATATAGATGAATACTTATAAAGGTTTGACTGTATAAACATTGAAATTCTTACTTAATTTTTTTGTTGATCGCAATTAAATTGATCGGATCGCTGATCGAAAAATCCCTGATCGTTAATCGCTATATCGCAAAGAATTATGATCGCTATTTTTGATCGGATCGCTATTTTTTTCCTGATCGCTCACAAGCCTGTATATATATATATATATATATATATATAATCTCTATAAGTTATTTACGTTATATCCCTGATTATTTATCGTATTTAATCAAGTTTGATGTTTCAAGGGGAAAATTCTGAAGGAAATGAGTTCAAGTCGTATGCCTCAAGAGTGGAGGAAGTCTCCATATTCCTTAGGAAGCTATTTATTCTAACAGAAATGCCCTGGACACCTCAACGGTAAATATTTTTACGCAATTCTACCTAATTTTTTATAATTGTATTTTATGTGATACAATTTTATATAAAGAGCATATAAAAAAATAATAATAAAATAATAAGAACAAAGAAACATATTTAACTTATATTTGCATCATCATCATTATGCCTCTAATAATAGAACATCATTTACAAAACAGAATCACAAATAAAACTCTATAAGATAAAAATGGCGTTATATTCAACAATAATTTATTCTGAAATTTGTTTTGTTATTTCACATACTATCTACACGTTGTCGCAACATCACCATGGGATTATATCTAACAGCTGGACATTTATAAAAAGAAAATTTGTGAATTATGGAATATTTTGATCCTCCTCACGAAAATATCCCACATATACCTAGTTTATCTTTATTGTTTTAAAGTAAGCAAGAACTCTACATATCTATTGTCTAACGATATTTAGAAAAAATACACCAAAAATAGCGGAAAAATGTCCAAACATTGATAATTACAATTAATAATACTCATACCTTTAAAATCCTTCAAAATCATTGAAACAATTTAAAACTCTTTAGGAGTGATTTCTAAAACACCTTCTAATTAGTACATTTTATTTACTTCAATTTATTCGAATTCTTAAAACCATTTTTCCATACCTCATTTTCTAAACACTCATTTATCTTCAGAAATAGCGTCCCGGATGTCATATCTGAGTAATTGATAAAAGTGAGAAAAATTACCGAGGAAAATATAGTTTCGGAAGAAAAGGCCCACGAAAAATTGGATCAGGAAGAAATGGCCAAAGATAGAAAATAAAAAGGATGACACATGAAAAATTATCCCGAATAAATCTTTGCTCCATTTAATAACAAAAACAGCAAAATCATTTATTTTAATTGCTAAATTAAAATTATTTTATTCCATTATTTCATTCAATTATATGACGAATAGTATTAATCAATAGTTAGTCGTATTCCCGCTCAATACTTGCCTAACCATGTATTTGGGCCATTTTTTCCATGAGTCATCATTTTCCTTTTCTATTTTGTGTCATTTCTTATGGACACCAATTAATATATGTCTTTATATTCTTTGGTTGATCAACTCACTATCATAATAATAGTAACATGTTTGTTTGCAAGAATAATTATGATCTATGGGCTGTCCAAAGGTATGTATAATAAGGTCTGGGCAATACAAAAAAAAAACATGTAATCCTAGCAGTATAACTACTCAATGACATCATGGAGAACGAATATGGTTCTAGGCGCAGTGCCGTGCCCGCTTTTCATGTTTCTGTTTTGAATG
>CP045903.1:15664272-15717588 GCA_013387185.1 Caligus rogercresseyi | reverse complement strand
CTCAAAAAGTACTGAACGGATTCAGATGAAACTTTGTGAGTTGTTGAAAATGCCAAAGGACAAGTGATTAAATTTTGGCATCTTTGAGTGCAGAATAAGATGCAATAGCTAAATACTAATAAATATTTCAAGTTAGCCTACTCTGCCCAATGATGTCGGCTGTGCTGTGCTCTCAAGAGGATAGCACGCACAGTGGCATCTATTGGCAAATGTCAAAAAGACCAAGTGCTTCATTTGGGTGGGATCGGCGGAGGTGTTCACTCTCTGATCCTCTACATAGTTGCTCTTATTTTCTCGCCTCTTTACGTCTTCCTTTATTGTTTTTAATATATGTATGAGATTACAAAATTGAATTATGTACGCTTAATACTTGCAGAAAATAAGATATTGACATAATCCTAGGAGAATGAAATAATTAATTATTATTTTAAAAAAGTATATTTTGACGAATATAAACCCGTCATATCATTATTACAATATTTTTGAAAATCAGAATTGAGATTCCCGATTGATATTTGGAACATCGTACTACTGGTCATATATTTCCTCCTTAATATACAGATACCGCTGGATAAAAAACTCTGAATACTCTACCGGTTGTATGATTGCAGTCAATCGGTAGTGGTTGATTGAAAGCGAAAAGCATATATTTATTACTAAATCTTGACTGAATCAAGTTCAATCAAACATTACAAAACACTTCAGCAATGTACTGTAATAGTCTCGTACCAGTGCCTCTATTATTCATTTGTGACGGGAAGCGAAATGGAACACTGCTACTGCTATAGAAAAAACTGGAGACCTGCTAAATAATTGTTTCCTTCTTCCAACCTGTGAATCTTCTTTTTGGGAGAGAAAAGTAGTTCTCCAATTTTTCTATTTGGAAAAATAAAATAAATATTCTACCACTTTTAAGATAAATAACTTAGAAATAGTTTGTGGCCTTTGAAATAAACTTTCATCTTTAAAAAAATTAAATCTAACAAACCGCTTTAATCGGCAGGTGTATTATAAATATCTAACTATACTCCTCAAAAACGATTTTGCACCCGCGATAAATTTTTCTGCCGAATATCTGCAAATGTATTTGATGTGATATGTAGCAGAAATTGATAGAGCTTCATAACTACAACTAACATCTAAAAACTGGGGTTTAGTAGAGGGCCTCCTTATTTTGAGAGCCTTCTATTAAAGTAATTCTTAATGGAGTACCTATTGATGTCCTTGTTGATAAAGGTAGCTCTAAATCCTTTATAACCCCTGACCGAACTATCAAAGAACATGATTAGAAAGTTTTTCTGGAAACTGGTCCCGTCTCATGGCATCTACTGGCAGAGGAGACTAACTAATTCCTCTTGAAGTATCTATACTATAGAATCTTTGTTGTGGATGCTTCTGGGTCAAGATTCCTCTTTTTTCACTCACATGTCCGAATTACTTTTAGAGGAGTGTTAACCGCTTTGAGGGTTGCTCATGCCGACGTTACATATACATGTCCTGTCGCCTCCATAAAGAGTGTCTTCGCCGATACTTTTTTCGAATATAATCTCCAAGTGCAAACCGATCGCTACAAAATCAAGACATCATTCGAAGGGAGATTAAGAGTTTATCGACACGAGATGAAAAGAATGTTAGAGACTGGCATAATCGATCCTTGTAAACCCTATGGAGAACCCAGTTATTGTTGAGTCGAACGAGAATAAAAGAGATTTGTGATGATTATTCCCATATCATAAATAAATCCACACTCCAAGACGCTTACCCTCTACCATATTTAATGATTTAATTCCGAAAGTTGCTCAAAATACAGTATTCAGCACGGTAGACCTGAAAAAATTACTATTTCAATTGAATTTGGACGATTATTTTTAGCTGTAAGGAGTGTAGAGAACTCAAACACCTATTTTTTAAACCTTCTAATGAACAGCTTATTAAAGCAACAAAAGCAATGGAAAGGCAAAGTCTATTCTTTAAGGGCCCTCTCCCATCATGATTAAGGAACAAATATTTTTGGACCTTGTGGATGGATATTCCCGATTCCCTTTCGCGTACCCGTGACCAGATGTCTCATCTCAAAGTGTCATATGTGGACTAAATCGAGATGTCTTCTATTTTGGATTGTCTTGTGCACATTGACAGAGGGAAAGGATTTTATGTTGAGGGAATTAAGTTAATTCCTTCATGAAAAAGGATTAGTTATTCAACACCATGTAACCCATGAGGCGATGGGCAGATAGAACAATGTAACGAAGAATTTTGGAAAAACTCAAAAACAAGAGCTTCCAACTCTCAAACCTAATGGGATCAATATCAATAGTTGGGAATGTGTACTCCATGATGCATGCACTTTATCCTCTCCCTACTATGCACCTGACCTTCTGAAACTCCTCATGACGCATGTGTCGCCACGATAGAAAAATAACTAATCCAGTTTCATTGCCACCTTGGCTCACAAAACCAAGGCCTGTTCTGGTAAAAAAACAAAACATATGAAGATGTCTACGAGTGATCCTCTAGTCGATGAAGCGGAGCTTGTGGAAGTTAATCTTCATTATGTCAATGGAAGATTCCCTAATCGGGGGGTTGAACAGTTTCCTTGAAGCATTTGACCACCCATTTGGGGCCATCCTTTTCCTGATAGCACAATACCATTTGAAACCTCAGAGAGTGATATTTCCTTCCCTTTTACAGTTACTCACGAAATCCAGGATATCCCCAATCCCACAACGGAGCTCCCCGATTCATCGGAGAAGAAATCTGAAGCCCCATCAACAGCACTACCTTTTGGTGTCCACTAGTGTTGTCCATCGGGCGGGCATGCCCGCCCGACGGGCCGGGCTCGGGCGCAAAAAATATGAAAGTCGGGCGGGGCTATGCGGGCGGGCTTTTTTTTCAAATTTAATTAAATATCTTTGAAATAAAAAGTCTCTTTCCAAACGTCATCACTTTTTTTGGAAATTCTTTTTTAAAAAACGTTATCATTTTTTTGGAAATAAAAACGTCATCACTTTTTTTTGAAATTCTTTCTAAAAAAAAACGTCATCACTTCTTTTTGGAGATTCTTTTCTAAAAAAAAACTCATCACCTCAAACCTCTTTCTAAAAAAAAACGTCCTCACTTTTCTCGGTCTGTTGAATTGAACTTCTTTCTGCATAAATATATTTTCCCAATGGCCGGGCGGGCGCAAGTCGGGCGCATATAAAACTAATCGGGCTCGGGCTCAATTATTAGTCTTTCGGGCGGGCTCGCGGCTCAAAAAATCGCGCCCGATGGACAACACTAGTGTCCACCCTCGCCTCCCATTCTTCTTACTTCCTTAAGCTTCAGTTATTTCTCAAAATCTCATATTCAATATGTTAAATAAGCCACACTACTGGTTCATCTCAGCATTTTCATTTCACGTCAATATTATCGCATGATAAATCGCAGGCCCCATTTCGACGTTTTATGGGTATTTTGCTCTTTAAATATTCGTTTTCACAGAATTTGACATGCTTACTTTTTTTTAATTTTTCATCTCCAATCCTTCTAGGACGAATTTAGTTTTCTCAGATGTTACAAGTTTATAAGAAACTAAATATTTCCCTCTTGACGTCAATGGATATAAGCCTGTATCCATCCTAGTCTTATTCATTTTTTTTTCATTATAGCAATCACCCGCACTCACTGGACAAAGATATACATCACAAAACCTTTCATTCATTGATGGGTTTGGGATGGATTTAATCGACAATTGTTAAAATATTTTCTTGTTACTGAAGAGAATAAGCTCTCCATATGTTTATGTCTCCATGCCCAGAACACACAACCACTTTAACCATAAGTTTTATCTTTCTACCTCGGGAAGTAGTCACGCTGGTAGTAATATGTGTGTTAATCTTTAAGAATTGCTGAAAAAGCTATAGATCTGAAGGATATAAAACGATACAACTATTTATCCAATTGAAGACATGTAGTTCCGTTATTCGAAATTTTATTTTCGACTTTATTTCTCATACTCTAAAAAATACATACGTTGAAAAATTGAGGAAACATTTTGCCAAAATGACCAGAAGAGGCTGTCCTTTTTCTCAAAAAATCCAATGAACACCAAATTTTTGGCTTTCGTATCAATTTTTGAGTCCTCGGAATTGCCTCTTTCCACTATGAATCCACCAGGAGAAAAATACACAGAAGAAATCTCATACCAGGAGGTTTGATTGAAGTTTTTGGAGTCTGACTTGGATGATATATCTATAAAAAATAAAAGTATAAATCATTATGGTACAGATTGCTTTTAAAAATCAAAAGGATAATTCTATTTTCAGGACATGAAGTCAATTTTTATCACAAAGTCCTAGGTTTGGATACTGTTTTGCTTATTTATATCCACCCGGATGCAATTCTATCGAACCCAATAAGAAAAAATGACAGACCATTTAATCAACAATTAAGAAACATTTTTGGATAAGATTGTATTGCATTTAATATATATCTCGTAGAGAATCGTAATAGTAAAATAACCTCATTCAAAAGAAATATCCTTCTAGGAGATTGATACACGTTTTTTTGTAATCATGGCGGGAGTGATATTATCAAGTAATATAAATAATTATATTGTCTTTAGAAGTTTCCAAAAAATAATTGGGTGTAACATTCTAGTAAAAACATATCTAGATGCAGAGAAGGAGAAGGCAGTCGACCGTTGTGCATTTTATATTACAAATCGCGTTGGTCACTTCTTCTTTGCACATACGCTACTCTTAGCGCGTTAATTCTTTCCGGGCGGCTCTTTCTCTCTCTTCTATGCCTGAAGCGTACGCTTTTTACGTCTCCACCTTTCCTCCCATGTTGATTTCCCTCGATTTTTAGGGAGGGATATTTAATATTTATTCGAATTTTTTAACGCATATTAAACAGCTTTTTATTTGAGATTTTTTTGGCTCTTTTATTTCTCCAGATTTACACAGCCCTTTCATTACCTTATTTTTCTTTAAAATTATTAACGTATTATTATTAATCATAAGAGGGCAAATTATATATATATAAATATGTATATATATATATATATATTGACGTTTCGTATTCAACTCTTACGAAACAGAACCTACCTCTTTCATACGTTTTTCAAAATAAAAATAATAAAATTTTCATCAATGCGTTCATCGAATTTCTTCGTAACCAACTTTCCTTAATGATTTATCTTAATCATTTTTAAAAAGTGGTAATTATTCAATAAACTGTGATATATTATTAAGCTCTTCCCATTTGAACCTAGACAATCATGGCAGCTCATACAAGCTAAACTTTTTTGTCTGGATGTAAATTGATGACGGTCTGGTCTTTTGATCATGTATATAACAACTGGATCATAAACACATTGATACAAAATGACGGATCACGAAAAAAAAGTTAATATTTGAAATATATTTATCAATAATATACAATAAAAATGAAGAAATCATAAACAATCAAAAGTATATGAAGATCTAAAAAGGAACCTCATTAACTATAATGAAGTTTTATGGGAGCCACAAAGTATTATGACAGGAGAAATCCAATTTTATAACTCTAGAGTTTAAATGTTATCTTAGATCTTACAAAAAATGTATGGTATATAGCCGGATTGTAGATTGAACGAAAAAATGAAGGCCGTTCGCGAACGCACGTTCAAAATCAAACGCCTGAACGGAATGTAAATAAACGAAAGTTTTGTTTTTGTTGTATTTGTCCGTTCAATTTTGTTTTCTAAAGTGTGGACGTTTTTAATAAAAAAGTTTAATCAAAGGTTTCTATGTTAGTTCAGAAAAAAGTGAGGACATTTTTTTAACAAAAAGAAGTGCAATTGAAATTACTGCAAGTGAATCTGGGATAAAAGTGGTTTTTATATTGAATTTTTATTATTATTTAAAATAGGAAAAGATTGATATTTTTTCAACGAACGGACGAATGCCAAAACGAACGGATGAACGCTAAAAAATTGAACGGCTGAACGGTTTTTTTAATCGAACGAGCGAACATACGAACGCTAAGGTTGTGAACGCCCACAAGCCTGGTATATAGTCAGTGCCTGCCTTAAAGCGGCTTTGATTACGCCAGCTTACAATGAAAGTTATGTTAATGGTTGGATGGCATAAATATAGATATGAAGATGTGGAATCAGAATCAATAGTGTCAATTTTGCATTCCAAATTCTTAAGAAATCTTTTTTATGTACATCCATCTGTTATTGAAAAAAAAAATACATGTTATGTGAACGATTCCTTACTGCCATGAAAATACTATCTTATCAACAGCTGCCTCCAGTCTGAGCGATCAGCTTAGAAATCACTCCTAGAAAATAGAGTAAATCAAAAAAACATATTTAATTTGTTAAAAGATGGTAGCAAATCATTGAAGAAAAAAACATTAGATTTGAAATCAGTAGCGTGTTTCAAGTACATTTTTTTGCCTTCTTGTACAATTCATATAACCATGGTTATGACTTTTCGCTTTATAATGCTATCAGTAAGACCGAATGATTCGAGCACTGATATATTCTGAGCTTGTTATTTCAAGATTGTTCAAATCTTAATGGGTGCAGGTTCAACTCCCGAAAGGGTAAAGTCAACATGATCGACTTCATTGAGAAGATCCTAGGTTCGACGGACTAATTTAATGATTTATTCATTCCACACAGGTAAAGGGATCAAAAGGACATTATGATCGTATTGAAAAAAGGTGCTTTAAAAAAAGTAATCAAAAATATATAATTATATTTTATTAATTCTGTGAATTTCGTACTTTTTTAATTCGACGTTGCATCGGCACGACGAATTTACTGAACTCTATACCACCTTTTTCGTCATTTTTTGGCGGGATGTCATCATCGTCCCGATGATTGTGTCTCTCCAATGCTTGACCGCTCATTCAATTAGGTTGTGAAGACAGATTTGCAAGGGCTTTGGGGAAGTACTTCCTCATCACAAACCTTTTCGAATGAGGTGCCAAGACAAAGGTGCTATCGCTCCAAATCACAAAACCCAACTGGGCTATAAAAAATATACAAGAATCCTTCATAATCTTTAATCTTCTGAGGAGTCTCTCTCTCTCTCTCTCTCTCTTTTTTCGCTATAGCCAGTTGTCAAAAAACAAGCAGTGTGTACAGAAATGGGGAGGGGTGCTATCCGAGTCGAGGGGCTTAGCAAAGAAAACAATAATAATAATAATAAGCAACAGAGTAAGGGGATACTTTTAATAACCCACAGTAAATTATAAATATGGGGAGAAACACTAGCATTTTCTTAATCTATTTACTCCAGATATTATCAATATAAAAACAACCTTTACTGATTGTCTTTAATGAATGAAAGACCGTTTGACACTTTTTCATGCTTGCATGTAAATTGCAATGTCCAAAGAAGGGGCCTTCCCATGAGTGCTGTTGAACCGTTGGTTCATCACCGACCTTTGCAGGGTGTGCACCAGAAGAAAAACTCACTGTTTGAAAGATCAATAAAACTAGAGGCATATCTACACTCAAGAGTGGAAACCTCCGCCGTCACGGGGTCCTTATGAGCCTTCCGAGGCGGATTTTTCAAGACTGGGGCGGCGTAGAGGGACGGGGAAGGGTTCCCCTCGACAGAAATTCCGAGAGGAAGACGCTCCCGGCACCTGATTTCAAAGAGGAGAGCCAGCACAGTGACATCTATTAGCAGAGTAGGCTAACTTGAAATATTATTAGTATTTAGCTCATGTTGCATCTTAATTCTGCCGTCAGAGATTCCTAAAATTTAACACTTGTTTCTTTTTGGCATTTCCAAGGACTCCACAAAGTTTCATCCGAACCCGTTCCGTACTTTTTGAGTTATCCTGCTGACAAACAAACCAACAAACCAACGCCAGTGAAAACAATACCTCCTTCGGCGGAAGTAACAAAAGTACTTCAGTTATTGTTTCTTACTATATAAAAGAATAAGATATACCATTTTCAAGCATATTTTGATTTTTAACAGCATATGCTTCGGTATGGTGACAATGGCGTCGCGAATGTTGTTCTTGAGGTGTGATTGTGGTTCACCAAAAGCCACGTAATTGTAAACGAGTTACTGCCTGGTTTGCAATGTCGATAATGGGTCTATATTTTCTAAAGGTTAAATTGCTTAAAAAAGCTCTTGACTAGCCTGATGGCTATCCCCATTTGGAGATGAAATAGTTTAGTCAACTCTGGGATTGGAAAAAGACTATCTTGCAATAATGGCCAGGGATATCATCCTAGGTACCTTTCATACAAAAGTAGTTCTTTAAAATTGAAGCGGTGAGAACAAGTTTTTAAACGTCAGTTGAAAAGTGGTTCAAGTATCGTGCACTCACTGGTCCGTGGAAGTGGCGGCAAAATTATTAAAGACACACTAAAAAACTGTTTCTTTTGCAAAAGAGCATCCAGAGACCATTTACGTTGGAAGTGTCTCGAGCTTAAAAGACACACACGAAGCTGTATGCGGTATTATCGAAGAAACGATTTCACACAACTGTTGGGTGAAGAGGACTTTATTGTAGCTTCTCCTAATGTCAAATGCCGTCATTACAAAGATCCAATTCAGTGCGTATATAATGCGCACTGTTCAGGACGCCATCTTATCAGGAAGTATACCAATTGTCATTTCATATTCAAATACCTTGTTAAATTTATAAAATTTATAAGATATTTTGTTAATTTTTCTGTCTTTTTAAACTAATGCTTAAAATGTTCTTTAAGTGATTGTTCTCTCTGCTCCTTTTTTCAGTTTATGGCGCATCCAATTATGATATATGTCGGCGATATTTATACAAATGTTCACCTTTTATTGTGGAGTACCAGAAATATAAACTAATCCGTTTCTTATATTTAAAGGTAAATAATATAGCTCGAAAACTCCAACGGTATCTATCTTATCCAAGTTGACTATATTCAGTTGTAACTATAATTCAATTGGGTTATTGATTGGGGGATTTACTAAAAAAGTCCTCTGACGTTATTATGGGAAGGTAGAAATAATGCATAGTGTCATATACTCAGAGCTGGGATTCGGTCAAAAAATCTACTGCCGGTCGATATTCGGTATATACCGAATATCGATCGATATCGGTATCAGTAGATTTTATTATATATCTACAGTATCGATCGATATATGGTATGGTAGATTAGAAAGAAAGATAAATTTATTTATGTATCTGCTTTTACTTCTTCATATGTATTTCATATCGGACAGTTTATAACATAGGACAATTAATACATCATTTGTTATAATTTATTAGAGATAATTTGAAATTCAATACATACTAATCTTATATAAATTATATATGTACTTGGATTTTGTAGGAAATGGAAGGCTATAGCATTTATTTTATTTACTTTCTCTTATTGTCCGATATTAATGCACTTCAGGTACTCTAGTATTAATGCATAACATAAGCTTATATTGAATGTTTAATATGTATCTACTCTATAATACTATAAGTTATAGTGTTTATTTATTTTCGAAGTTCAAATTCTTCACACAAGGGAGCGCTTGGCAAAGCTACAGTTGAACAATGTTTCTCTGCTATTGAAGGAATAAGCTCTCTATATCTTTATGTCTCTATGTGAATGTTACAAAAGTCATACTTTCAATATACCGTACCGATTTACAATCGGTACGGTATTTGGTAGTTTCTACTGAATATCGTATAATCGGCTCGGTATTTGAAATCTACCGTCGGTAGTATCGAATACCGATTTACATTCGGTAGTGGAGCTCTGATATATATTATGATATTTGGTTTTTAGTACTTTTATTTTTGCATGTCTGGATTTAAAGGATTCAAAAATATTATTCTTATCATGCTTTATGTGATTGTCTCTCCTTAAAATGATATGCATAACATAAGCTTATATTGAATGTTTATTTATGTATCTACTCTATATCTCTACTCTATAATACTATAAGTTATAGTTGTTTATTTATTTCGAAGTTCAAATTCTTCACACAAGGGAGCGCTTGGGCAAAGCGACAGTTGAACGATGTTTCTCTGCTATTGAACGGAATAAGCTCTCTATATCTTTATGTTTCTATGTGAATGCTACAAAAGTCATACTTTCAAATATATCCATACCGATTGTCAATCGGTACGGTATTTGGTAGTTTTTACTGAATATCGTATAATCGGTTCGATATTTGAAAATCTACCGTCGGTAGTATCGAATACAGATTTACATTCGGTAGTCGCAGCTCTGCCCATACTGAAATATGCATTCACAAATAGTCATTAGTAAGTGATGTTCCAAGAAGAAACAAAAAAATGATCAATGACCTCACTTTACTTTGTTTCTCAAAATTCCACTTTTGACACTTGTTTTTTTACTTCCTCGTAGAGAACAAGTGTTCGATATAAACAAAGAGATATAAAGACATAGAGAGCTTATTGGATTCTTCAGAGGATACGTTTTGTGCCCAATATAAACAAATCTTTCTATCCCTATGATCAACTGATGATGACGTAGTACAAATTACTTTGTTTATATTGGACACTGGCGACAGTTGAATGACAATGTTTCTATGCTACTGAAGGGAATAAGCTCTCTATATATTTGTATATCTATGGTTATGAAGTTTCGATCCACCCTGTAGTAAACAACAAAAAAGTATGTGAGGTTGCAGAGGGGGGATAATGATGTCACAATAGATACTCGTAGTAAATAGAGAAAACTATTAAATAAGCTTGTTCAGTTATAATTCCAAAAGCAGCTCCGTTATAATATAATTTAGTTCAAGTACCCTTAGATAACTATCAATGCTAAAGGAATCTGTTCGGAAAGGGTGTCCTGAAGAAATGGAGCAGGAAAATACAGCCTAGGAATAAATGATCCAAGAAAAAATGAAGAAATTACTTGAGATAGAGAAGGCAAATCATGACTCATGGAAGAAATGGTTCAAATGCATGGATATGCAAGTATTTCAGTGGAATGCATGTAAGTGTTGTACAATACTATTTATTAAATAAACTAAGTAATAATGGCAAAATAGTTCTAATTTAGCAATTATAGATAAATGATTTTCATGTTGTTGTAATTATAAATAAGGTAAATATTTATTTGGACCATTTTGTCATTATTTTCCTTTTATATCTTGGGTCATTTCTTCCTGGTCCATTTTTTATGGAGTCATTTCTTTCTTGGTCGTATTTTCCACGGCCGTTTCTTTCTAATATCGAATGCTATGTTTATTGGGTAGAGTGACAAAGAAACCCTTACAGAAGACTTTGTGACAAATATGATTTTGAAATGCAAAATAAAGTTATAAAGAAAGACGTTTTCTAAACTTTTATTGAATGAAACAAATAACGACATAATTTTCTTTCAGCTCCATTAATTGAAGGCTTCCCTTCTTTTGGTTTTCGTTCCTGTTCAACATTTCAAGTGAGATGCCACGGAGCTTCTAAGTTATAATCTTTGGGGTCAGGAATAAATACAACTATTTGATTTGTTTAGCTTTTAAATTATAAAATTTGAGTTGCATTTTCAAGTTCGAATTTACTCTCCTTTTGATTGAAAGTATATTATGGTTGTAACTTTATTATATAATAAAAAAGTTCTGGTGGCTAAATATTGTTCTTCAAAAAACACCTTTCATTTTTACGTAAATGAATAGACAAACCCTACATTAGGTCTATAACTATGAAATCCACTGAATCAAATTTGCCTTTATGGTATTTATAAACCATTCCAATGAACTTATTTTTTAGTCTCTCGACCGTCAACTACATATATTTAGTTAATTATTAGCTCTATTTCATACATCAAAGGAACTATAGCTCTTAAACATGTCCAATAACGTACCCTGAAACTACAATTCGGAGATTTATATTACCAATTAAATAAATCTATCCCTCTAGTTCATCAAATGCTTATAGAAAGCCGACGTTGGGCATGCTAAGAGCAGAATAAAGTGTTTTTGGTCGTCTGAACAAAAAAGACGATATCACTATTTTAGCGTGGAGAACAAGGAAGGAGATCGGCCACCGAAAAAAATTGCATATATTTTTAGATGAAGATGATGGTAAAATGCGAAAAATGATGTTTTGGAGTTACCTAACAATCAATTTCCAACTTTTTGAAAGATATACAAATAATTTATAAGGTTGAAACTCACTGAAGAGAAGTAGGAGAACTCAAAGCACGCTATAAAATGCGGCTCATCCGTTAAAGAAGGGAATGTTGGTATAAAATCGACACTGGTGAATTTTGCTAACTTTATGAGCAAACGATACAATGGTTTGTCCACCAGCATGCCAAAAATATTCGCCAAACAAGATCACTTCAGCTGCAAGGCAAAACTAGAGGTACTTTTGTATAAATTTTAGCTCATTTTTTGCCAATAGAAAGAATCTTTAAATTTACTTTTTTAAGTAACTTACGTTGCATACAAAATAAGGGAGAGATTTGAATTGATAGAGGACTCTTCCCTTACTAAGTCTTACTTTATTCAAAACCTATGAATCCTTAATATCGTAAATTGTAGAGATGATAGAATATATCACATCTTTCAGGGCCAACATGACTTTTTATAGAGACAAAATGACAGTTCCAAAACACTTTACGCAAAAAAAAGAGCTTTGCGTTCAGCGTTCAATTTTTCCAAACATTTCTTGGACTATTTCGGAAAAACGTCATCACATCACTACGCAGTACTTTTTTTGAAATTATTTTCTAAAAAAAAACGTCATCACTACGCAGTACTTTTTCGGAAATTATTTTCTAAAAAAAAAAACGTCATCACTACGCAGTACTTTTTTAAATATTTGAACGCTAACGGAACGCTGAACGCAAAACATTGAACGGAACGCAAATTTTTTTTGAACGCTGACGCAAAAAAAGCTCACAAGCCTGGTCTATAGTAATTGATCAAGGGAACCGAAAAAAAAGATGGCCGCTTAGAAGTGAGGTTTCGAGAGTTCTAGTTTGTACATTATTTTTAGAAAAGTTAATTGACTGACGTGTATCCTCTTGAATTGTTTATTGTCCGATACCAACAGTAGCGAAATCGGGGCATTAAAGTTTAATTCCAGAAACACAAAATAAACAATAATTTTCCATTGGGAGTTAATATATTCGACAGTCTAACACATATTTCGAGGTGAGGGGGTCTTTCTCTTCTACTACTTAAGGATTGCACTAAAGCCCTCTAATCCACTTATCATTCCTTAATCCCTCATTGTATTATGAGCTCATATACCTATACAAAAAGAAGAGGCTTGACAGTTCGTAACTCTACACAAATCTTCCTTCTTTTTGAAGGAATACATAATGAAGTAAATTTATTATTCAATGAAGAGTTCTGAATATACAGTGTTCCCTTTGTGTGACACGTATTTGTGATAGTTTCAGCGTATCACAGATGATATTGATATACAATTAATGAAAGAATAGTTATTCAAAATGATAACAATATTTTATAACCAAGGGAGTCGACCCATTAACGGTTAACCAGTGTAATAAATAGAACTAACATGCATATTATTAAGAATTTTGTAGGAGCTAAAAATAAATGTTCTTACTATTTTAACAGCTTTATGTAAATATGTTCATTCAACACTTTGATATATTATTAGTAGATACTTCGAAATAAGTTTTGTAATATTCAATTTAAATATAATATTAAATATTCTTCCATGTTTTATATTCATTTAGCTACTCTACATTGAATACAAATCATTAATATAGTAATAAGCAAATTTGATAGTTTTAAACCTGTTTTTCAAAACTCCCCAGCACTTCATTCACCTGCAATTTTTAGAAAGTTAGTTTAAAAATCTAAATAATTTTCATTTAAACTATATTTTAATCATAGAGAACATAGGATTGCCAAAGTCAGGTTTGGTACCGTTGAATATCGATACAATGGTTCGCTCTGCGTTGTCTAAGGAAATACAGCGATAGAAATGAGAGAAATAACTTAAATAGAGTGAGACATAATACTGTTGGTCATGAAGTATTGAAAACGATGTGACATTATGGCACTCCATTTCATGATTTAAAAATATGAATTCTTGCTTAAATTCCTTCTATTGTGTCTTTTCTTCAACAAGGGAGAGCAAACCAATGCCCCAATATTCAATGCTCCCATATTTTGGCATTCTATGTTCTTTATGAACGTGACATCCCTGAAAGGTGACTATATTCAGGTGTTAATATAGCGAAAAAGTAAATAATGAAAAAAAAACACTACTTAAATAATATGATGACGTCATGTACAGGGTGCAATCGCTATTGAGTGACCCCATAGACATATAAAGTGCTCATTGGATTCTTCAGAGAAATACGTCATTGTGTCCAGAATACAGCTGAACGATGTTTCTCTGCTATTGGAGGGAATAAACTCTCTATGTATATCTTTATATCTAAGAGTGACCCTCACGAAATGCCATATCTACCCCTTTTAATCATGTTAGGAACAAGTTTTTTGGTGTCAGCTGATCCGTGACACAACTGACTGTCTGCTTACAATATTAGGTTAAAGAGCAGGATGAACACAAGACCAAGTGAGGTAGAGAGGAGAGCCATGGTGCGTGGATTTGGCGCTGGCAGAAGCAATTCAGAGATTGTAGAGTTAAATAATATTTTCAAAGAGACTTTGAAAAAATTTATAAATGACCTGGTGACCCAGATGACTAAAACGTTTCAAGAGGAAAAGGGAATCGACTCAGTGACGCCCACGAGGACGCAATTGTCGATCAGGTCCAGGTTCTTATGGACAAGAGATCGAGGAGACCAACGGCAATTCATTAGATAATTGTATTGTTAAACGTTTAAAAAACGTCCTATGAAAGTTTGAAATGTCTATCTTTATTTATACAAGATATATATTAAGCTTGAAAACTACGAGGTTTGATCAAAATGTATCCGACCTTAATTTATATTGGTCAAACGAACACAGCTATGGGGGCGGGACTTGCTGTGTGGTTGGGAGCATGACTACTGCGCATGCTCATTTTTTTCTACAGCTCCAATACAAGTCAGTCGGCGTCAGGCCATTCATGATTGAACAGGTGCAAGTGAGTGTCGTCGGATTTTATTTTCTTTAAAATGTCAGAAAAAGTCGAACAGCGTTATTGCATAAAATTTTGTTTTAATCTTGGTGATTCGCAAGTGGAAACAATTCGCAAGATTAAAAAAGTGTTTGGAAATGAAGCGATGGGCACCACACAGATAAATCCCCGAGGCCCAAAAAAGCAAGGCAAGTTCGCAGCAATGTCAAGGTCATGCTTACTGCCTTTTTTGACTCCAGTGGCTTAGTACATCACGAGTACGCACCACACGGTACTACAATCACCAAGGAGTACTACCAAGAGGTTCTGCGTCGCCTTCGTGACGCAGTGAGGCGCAAGCGCCCGGATCTGTGGGCAACAGGCAGTTGGAAGCTCCATCATGATAACGCTCCAGCACATTCTTCCCATTTAATTCGGAACTTCTTGACAAAACACAGCACACCAGTGGTTCGTCAACCTCCCTACTCTCCTGACATGGCTCCCTGCGATTTTTGGCTTTTCCCAAGCTGAAAATGCCACTAAAAGGGACCAGATTTCAGACCAGAGAAGAAATTATGCAGAATGCGACAGACCATCTGAGAGCCATACCGAAGGAGGACTTCCAGCGATGCTTTCAACAGTGGCAGAAGCGTTGGGAGAAGTGTGTGGCAGCCCAAGGGGACTACTTTGAAGGGGATTAGCATTAATACTTGTATCATAATAAACGTTTGTTTTATGACCAAAAGTCCCATACTTTTTGATCACACCTCGTACATTAAAAAGCTCACTTAATAGCTATTACACCCTGTAGAAAGATAAAAATACATTAGAAATTCAATTTGTATCGAAAGGTTTGCATAATTAATAGAATAATTCAGCATGATGAATGCTAAACGGATGTTGTAAATTTTTGCACTTCAATTTTTTTTTAAACAAATGCCTCCCCTTCAATCCACATAACGAGTATGAACCACTATTTCAGAAACGAGACATCACCAAATCATGCCTGAAGTATTTTTATAATTTACTTTTTCGTTATAGTAGCACATGTATAAAGTTAGTTGAAATCTATGACCTAGGGATAAATAAATCAAGATCAATGATAGCACCTTGTTCATGAAAAAACCTTTTCATTATTTTGGGAAACTTTCAGGAAATACATATTCTCGTATATATGACACTTTTTAATTTCCACATGATTTTCAATACTAAAAATGCCAAATATACCCACAAAAAGATCTTTTATCGGCTCAATCAGATATTTTAAAAAGAATAGAATCCGTTTTTGTTATAATACTCGTTATTTTCTATTATAAATCGGATGGGAAATAAAAAGTTATAAACATACGAGACTATTTATTTACTATAACGAACCACCCAATGATTGAAAGGTTTTGAGATGCAATTTATGTCTTTGATTCCGATTTATTTATCCCAGTCTGTGATACTCAATGTTCTCTATGCTTTTAACCCGTAAAATATTGATAACACAAATTCAATAATTTATTTATGCCTTTATTTATGCATATTGAGATTAAAATGTACGAAACATACATTACAAACTATGTTATCATATTTTTACCAATTAATTAATACTTATATCCCTTTCTTGACTTCATTTTGAGGAATTAATCAGCAATTTTAAAATATTGGTAGCAAGCAAACAAATAAAACTGTCAAACTTCAAAGAATTTTTTTTAAGCAAGAACTATAATTTGGTTTATGAATAAACAATTAACACAAAAGGTATTTTTTGATGTACTTTTTAAATTTAAAAAAACTTTTACCTACGCAGCTTTTATGTTATTTTTTAATGCGCAACCTTATTTTCTTCTGTAAAAGACCTCTCATGAATTTTGTGATTGACATCAATTATTATGGTCTGAAGAGTCCATGGTCACCGTCTGGGTACCTTTTGACATTACTTGAATATATTTGTTGTGGCTCCAGAATGTGGAAAAGAAAAAATATCGATCTTATTCCGAACTTTTATTCTGATAAAAAAACAGTATATAATTGAATATAATGTGAAGGAATTTCGTTCATCTGTCGGATGATTAGTCCTTTCCTAGATCTTATTCAGAAGGGGAAAAGTAGCTTCTTACCTACCATTCCTTTCATGAAAAATTAACTTATATACGGGCTTTTATCAAAGCAATTCCTCACCTACGAGCAACGATAACAATAATATTCGTGGAGATAACATTGTGGCAGATCTCACAAACTCAACAATAGGCAAATATCTTGCAGTTGTTAGCTCAATTGTCTTTTTTTTAACCTTATCGTCAGAGTGATGATCCATTTTTCGTTAGATTCGATAAATTAAATAAGTATTTATTACGTCCCTTAGGATGAGCTGATGCTTTAATAAATGAAAACTAAATGGTGATATTGGTTGAGCCCATTCAAAGGATTTGTAAATGACATGGGTTTTTATCATGCTTAATCAGCCACGAGTAAAGTGATGGTTTATTTAATAATGGTAGGCTTATGAACAGAACGGATAACTGAACACCGCTGAAGAATCGTTTAATGAACGGAACGGTGAACGGATCGAGAGCTCTTGGAACGGAACAAAAAAATTATTTTTGCGTTCCGTTGTAGTATTGGTTATTTTAATTATAAAAAATATAGTTTATCATAACCTAAGTTAAACGGTAATAATTTGAACGCTACAGAAAATTAACTTTAGACAGCCTACTACTGCCTATGGAGCAGCACTGCTACTTATTATTTCATCCTAAACCTAGTTTGCACCAACAGTTTTGCTTCAAACTTATGTTTTTGAGGCGAAACATCAAATTTGTTACTACATTTAAACCTTTACAATAATACTGTACTACTTTACCGGTACGATATCTGCTTTTATATTTATCTTCCATTTATTAATTGTTCGAAGCTTCTATTTCTTTGCAGTTTCTTTAATTAAAATAGCAGCATTAAATTAATTTAGTTGATGAAGGCAAATGACATGAATAAAAAAAATTGGTCAAATATTTTTATATGTGACGTAGAAGAAAAACTTGACGTGATGAAGGAAAACTAATGCCAGATTTGGATTCAATGACCTTAAAGTAGATAAAATCAGTTATTTCTAAACAATAGCAAAAAAAAGTTAAACTTTTGACTCACTGCTATCAATCCATAATGCCAATTCAGACGGATGATATGGAAACAACTCTTTAATTGATTATTAAAATTAGTCACAGTGGAAAGAGTGTCTCTATTGTAATTAATTACAGTGAGCTTTCATTCAATCAAAAATAATAATATAAACCATATTCTTTCGGGATGGAGTTGAGAAACTAAAGTTTGTTGGTAAAAGAAATAAAAAAAAGTTTTTATAGAAAATTATTTCCGGCAACAATTATATCGGCAAAAATTTCTAGAAACCTAATCTAAAATACTTTTATGTAATTTCTACACATTTAATAACAAGAATTTGATTGGAATGCAGTAAGGAACACAATAAATATACTTGGTACGCAACGGCAAAAAAAATCGAAACACTCATATGCCTGCATAATCCAAATTGTTTTATTATTCACGCTTATTATCTTTGAACCAATCACGTTAAAAAAGAGGGGGGAAATCCCTGTTGCATAAAGAAAAGTATTCGCCACATTCTGACGTCACCATCCAATTATAGTTTAATTATTTGATGACTGGAAATCCGTATAAAATATTTTTATATATATATATACATATATATATCAGAGCTGCGACTACCGAATGTAAATCGGTATTCGATACTACCGACGGTAGATTTAAATTATCGAACCCATTTTACGATATTCGGTAGAAACTACCGAATGCCGTACCAATTGACAATCGGTACGGTACATTTGAAAGTATGACTTTTGTAACATTCACATAGAGACATAAAGATATAGAGAGCTTCTTCCCTTCAATAGCAGAGAAGCATCGTTCAACTGACGCTTTGCCCAAGCGCTCCCTGGTGAACTTGAACTTCGAAAATAAACAAACAACTATAACTTATAGTATTATAGAGCAGATACATAAATAGACATTCAATATAAGCTTATGCTATGCTTTGAATACTAGAGTACCTGAAAGTGTAGTTCATATCGGACAATAAGAGACAGTTAATGAAAAAAATGCTATAGCCTTCCATTTCCTACAAAATCCAAGTACATATATGATTTATATAAGATTAGTTTGTATTAAATTTCAAATAATATCTAATAAATAATTACAAATGATTTATTTAATTGTCCTTTGTTATAAACTGTCTGATATGAAATGCATGTGAAGAAGTATAAGCAGATACATAAATAAATTTATCTCTCTTTCTAATCTACCATACCGAATATCGATCGATACTGTAGATATATAATAAAATATACCGAATACCGATATCGATCGGTATTCGGTATATACCGAATATCGAACCGGCGGTAGATTTTTCTACCGAATCCCAGCTCTGATATATATATATATATATTGTACAATTATTATATATAATATTATACTTACTCTTTTCGCAAGCTCTACAAATCCTTTAAAACATCGCTTTTTACAAAAATGAAAATTTTCCATGTATGTTCTTCATATTAACTTTCATCTCTGAAAATGAAATTAAAAGATGTTTCAAGTTTTAATCTTCCATAAAATAAAAACCATGTAAAAATATTCCATTCATGAAAAAATCATTTTTTATCCCAATACTTCAATTGAAATTTAAGGATTGCTTACAAATGAACCATATATCTTACCCCTGAACAAGGGATGACCCAGGAGTGTAATTCAATTTTGCGGAAGACATTTTGAAATATGACGATACAGCTTGGACCAAACATTATACAAAGCATATCATACTTTAAAGATCAATTTCCTTAATAAAATGTAATTTTGAAACCTAAAAAGATGCGAGGACATGATTGTTGAGTTTAAAAATAATACCTCTTAGTAGAGTGTTTGAATCGGCTCTTGAGTTCCCGGGCCAAACAAAAGGAGGAGGGGTCAGCTCACCCACCAATGTAATATATATTTAAATTGGTGTATTGGAACTATATCTCAAATTGAATTAAAAGTATATGTACAGATGCCTAAAGTATCGTTATCAACTACTCACCAATAAGTATCATTTATTTTTTGTAACTCTATAATTTTGAACGACTGAAAATATATATTCCCTCATCGTTTGAGTTTATTTTGACACCTAAATAGTACAAGACTTAATAAAGATATCTGCACAATTAACTACAAGTCTAAATAATTTTATTACATTAAGTACACTGGAGCAGAACTTAAAGCCAACTGTATTTATGTGGCGAAAATATAAATCTAGTAAAAAATTTAAATATTTGAATGGCTTTTGTAGCAACAAGTGGACTGTATTCTCCTAAAACCAGGACCCCTGACAGCTAGTTGTAGCTACATGGTCCTTCGAGCCGGATCTCGAGAGAAATTTTGAGATCCACCTTTGGAGGTTCATTGTCCCTGACAGCTCTTTGTAACTCGATCCACACTCTGGTGCCTACGTCTATGTCGATCCGTACGACCTAGACTGTGTAAGGATTACTCCGCGTTTTCTTTACTTGGCTACCATTGCTTAGTCAACCCGTTTGACTAGGGTTTTTTTGAAACGGGAGGTGAACCTTGGGCGGCTGCTACGTCTATATCAACCTGTTTGATTAAGACTCTTAGGAGTAACTCCGGTTATTCCTTTCCTCAGACGTCTTCAGCTAAGTCAACCCACTTGATTTAGTCCCTGTTAGGTTAACTCCAGATACATCTTAGGTGCCTACATCTATCTCGATCCGTTCGACTTAGACGACATAAAGTTAACCCCGCTTAATCTTTTCACGGCTGCCTCAGGTAGGGCAACTAGTTGGACTAAGGTTAACCTTATCACGGCTATCATAACCTGTCTATCTGGTTGATCACATCAATTAAGGCCTTAGCTTCCGAAAGTCAAAAAGCTATGATTCATAAAACACAAACGCGGTCTTCTTCGGCTATAGAGAAACTTGTGCAGAGATGTTCTAAGTTATCTATCATTAAGAGAATTCTTATCCGTCTGAGAAGATGGCACGTAAAGAGCCTATCAATCCCTTTAATGTAACTAGGGAAGAATTAGAATGTGCTGAAGTTCTCTTAGTTAGATCCGAACAAGAAGCCAAGCTTGCAAAGGAAATTCAAATCCTGAAGGACAATTGTTCTGAGTCTAAGAAACATAAGATACCCTCGGGATCCTCCCTCAGACATCTTCCTGTGTTTTATGATAAAATATCAGCAGTTATTAGACTTAAAAGCCGATTACATGCGTCTTCCACTATTGCTTTTGAAATTACAAATCCTATAATTATTCCTAAGGGAACTCTGGCTGAGAGACTCGCGCTTGATACACATCAACGACTCTTTCATTGCTCTCAGAAGCAAACATTTAACACGCTCAGAGCTCGGTATTGGTTTATCGGTAATTATAGCTATGTCAAATCTTTAGTCCGGAAGTTATGCAAAGTTCCCAGGTGTCGATATGTAAAATTTGAGTCTCCAAGAATGGCTCCTTTGCCTACTATCAGAATGGATAATCCTAGTCCATGGCGAAATGTAGGGATTGATTACCTGGGCCCCTTACATTGTAAGCACCTGTGTGAGGAAGCATTCAGTAATCGTTGTCCTCATCCACCAACGTTCAAAGTTTGGTTGGCTTTATTTACATGCCTTCATACGAGAGCTATCCACGTTGAGATAATTGAATCTTGTTCCACACGAGAGTTCTTACAAACTCTGCGAAGATTTGTCGGTCGGTATGGTAAGCCGACAATTATCTACTCGGACAATGCTCGCCATTTTGTAGCCGCTAACAAACAGCTACAAACACTTAAAAATCTGGACTTTAATCAGATTCAAGGAGAAAGATACTCAGGAGAATACATCGAATGGAAATTCAGTACCCCTGAAGCTCCTTGGACAAATGGAGTCACGGAACGTATGGTGGCAATATTTAAGAAGCAATTGAAAATTCTGCTTCAAAAGAACAAACTATCACTCAATGAACTCCAAACTATTATTTCTGAGTTAACTGGAGCCATAAATGACCGTCCTCTTGGAACAACTCAAGATGGAGAATTGTACATATCACCAAATATGTTACAGTACGGGAGAAATCTCAACGCCATAACCACACCCTCAAACAAGGAGATCAGAAATGTATCGTGTTCAGACATGTGGATTACTAGAAAACGAATACTCAATTCCTTTTGGTTTACATGGCGTAAGCAATACTTACAAGAATTAAGTATACCATCAAAGTGGATTAACGACACGGCTCATAAGAAAATTATCTCCCCTGGAGATGTTGTGCTGCTAAAGCCAGATACCCTAGAAAAGAACCAATGGAGAATTGGTAGAGTCGTAGAGATCCACGAATATAACCAAGGCAATGCTTTGTCTCTCTCTGTAAAGCTACCTCTATCTAACACGGTTGTCATAAGATCAATCAGACAGGTAGCATTGCTCGAGTCTTCGCAAATTTTCTCAGAGACGGGCAATAAGAGTAAAGACTTGGGAAATCCAGATCTGGATATTGGATGTTGTGGAAGCGGACGGCGGACGTTGAAAGTCACCCAATCAAAGGGACTGATCATCTCTGAGAGAGGGACCGGCCGATCTCCCGTCGAAAGTGATCCCGTCCAGGACTCTGGTGAAGGAGGAACCATAGACACTGACCCAGGCAAGGAGACATTAACTGCAACCTCCGAGTCTGTTTTTCTTCCACCTAAGTGCTTAAAGGACACTCAGGCGAATCCTAGATGTCTAACTGAAATTCAGGGCAAAACAGATGATGCTACCTGTAAAGACTACATTGGATCAGGAAGAAAAAGGCAACGCCAAGGTTATTATAGAAGCCTTAATGCAGGCAAACTCTAAAGAGTTTTTTTTCAATACTTCAAGTATTTTTCCCTCTTTTCAATTACCCAAAATACATACATACGTATATTATGTACTAACTTTGAACGGAAGTTGGGCCACATTTTTTCCTCGGAGGTTTTTTCCAAATTTATTTTTTTCCTCAAGAAGGGTTTTTATGGCACAACTTTTCGTTCAGTTATACAGCTCGTATCCTTGATCAGCCGTCCGAAACGCGAGGATACACCCAAATCATGTTGGAAACCCCAGCAGTAGTCGGACCTGCCGAGGGCCAGAAGCCTTACAACCTTCTGACCAGAGGTTCTATATGGGATTTACGACCCCATGGAATCCAAACTCCTTGATCTTGAATACGGCTGATTGAGTTTCGATTTCGGTAGAGATTCATGAAGCTGGAAGCTACAGACAAGCAGGCGTTCCCATACACATGGCTCCTTTTTTCCGTACTGTCGTTTTTATTTGGAGTCTAAAAGTTTTTCACCTCAGCCAGGAGACTCCTAGCGGAATCAGACCTTGGTCTGATTTTAAAAGGATGGCGAAGTTTGAGGATTAACCATTTGGTTTGAGATGCATTTGGATCATTTATCCGACAGGGGGAGGGGAATATAACTTTTTCAAATGGAAGAATATTTTTTTTATTCGAATGTATCCCGGTGTATCTTGAGCATTTACAAATGGGTGCCGAGGAAATACTTTTTGAGAAAGTTCGCAACTACCAGTATGATTTAATTAAAGCCTAACGATCGGACAAATCCTAGGGTCCACATTATAATTATAAATAATCCCGTTCTTGAATGACAATGCGCATGTTATCTCAAAATCCCCAGGGATGTGCACATTCCCTAAAATGAATTAGCCTTTCATTATGAGACTTTTACCTCTCCTCGGAATGCTAAACGTCTCATGGGGGGAGTGTCACGACAAATCTATCATTTTAGTATCATCTCATATTATATAACTCGTTAGCTATATTATTTGATTTCATCATGAATGATTACACTATGTAACAGGATTTTGCCCCTGGGCTGAAATTTCTAAATTGAGTCCCATTTTTTACGTAGATTCCAAAAATGCCACTCAAAATATCGTCTGAAAAAGGTTTGGACTTTATGCCTTTTTTTGAAAATCAGGATTTTCATCATTTCTAATGGTTCAGGCCCAGTTATCTTCGTGCAAAGTAAGAATAACACCAAATGTCAGTAGTATTTATTTTTCTACTATATCTCTGCATTTCAAATCAGTTTTTATAATTTATATATCTTTCGTACTATTCGAAATAATCGGCTTTATATTTCAAAAAGTTGACCATATTTTAGTGTTCTATTCAAGCGGCTATATATTTTTTGTTTCGGGTCTATTGACTATAATCAATATGTATATATTTTGGTATATGTTCATACATTTCAGAACAGTTTTTATAATTTCGATATCTGGCATGAAAGTAAAGAAAAATCAATTTAGTAGGACGAACTACACTACGTAACAAAATTAAGGTCTTTGTTGCTTCGTCCTACTAAATTGATCTTTTCTTTACTTTCATGCCAGATATCGAAATTATAAAACTGTTCTGAAATGTATGGACATATACCAAAAATATATTACATATTGATTACATATCTTTGACTAGATTTAAGTAAAATTAAACATACATACAGTCAAACCTGTTTGCGATAGATTCATGCACCTCTTTAATGATGAGGACCTCCTGATGGCCACCTTGACCCACCCCAACCATGGCCCCTTCATGTTGAAGCATGTGGCCCCTTCCCTTGAAGAAGATATCAAGAAGAGGCTCATCAGGGAGATCGTCATCTCCATCATACCTGACACTCTCCTCTCCAGCATGAGCAAGGACATGGTGACAAAAAAACCTATAGAAACCAGCGACGACCCATTTGCCTTCCTGGAGAGCCCCACTGTCATGGAGGAGGATGGGCCAACCATTGAAGAGCTCATCAAGAAGGAGGTGGACACCTGGGGCAGGAGCAAGGTGGCAGAGTTGATGCCTGGGCAATTATCCAACATGGATAGGGAGAAGTGGATCTCGCTGTTCATAAAGTATAGCATGGCTTTGCCCAGCTCTGCTGCTGTGGAGCGCATGTTCAGCACTGTAGGTGACGTCCTCAGGCCCAAGAGTGCAAGCATGACCAGCGATAGTAGTGATGGGTCACGAGCTTAAATTTACTACTCGAGCTTGGGCGAGTTGTAACAAAAAATACTCGAGTATTTACGAGTTTTTACTCGTTACTCGGATGAAATTTAAAACTCGTAAAAACTCGTTACTTATATTAGCTCATTTCTATTTAATATATATCAAAAAGGAAGATTTGTTACCCGTAAAAAACTTGATACTCCCAGGAATACTCGTGTTTTTTTAGAACATCCCTTAACATCCAAATTGATGTGAAATGATCATAAGTTCTATGCAGTTCGGAATTTTCTGTTTTGAATTTTATAAAGTAAGAAAACTGGAGTTTAAGGGCTTCATTTAGTAAAATTCTAAAATTTATACCTGGGGTAAATTTATAATATAACTGATAAGTTGATGTTAGTAATATGTAACGGATTTATAGCTAGAAGTAATATTTTGTCTTAAATTACTTGTTATCAAAGTCTAAATCAAAATTCAGTTCTTCAAAACACATAAATTCATCTCAGCGATAATTTTTGCGATTTACAATAGACTGTACGAGTCAACCAGCAAATATTTTGATCCTTGACATTTCAAGATGGTACAAATAAACTTTGAACGATAATAATAAGAACAAAGGTATCATAAGGTAGAACAAAGATTTTAAATGCGATATTTAACAGATATATAAATAGAAAAAATTCAACTTATAGTTTATACTAACATACAACTTTTTGAAATAATTTTTAAAGAGTTTTTTAGCAAATCTAGAATGACTAACGTAAATTGATGTTTAATTTGAACAATTGTTAAGCATGAACATCTGTGAGATATCTATTACGACGTTTAGTTAGAATTTTCCCCGCCGTAGAGAAAAGTCTTTCGGAGGGAACATATGTTCCTTGTACACTCAATTATTTAAAAACCACGCATGAAAGAGTTGATATTTTCGTTCTCATAACTACAGTAAAGTATTTTCATTTGCTCCAACTTTTGGTTCGTTTAAATACTTGCTCCATTCTCTTTGTACATTTTGAACAAAATTGTCTTAATTTAGAATAGTGAATTGAAAAAAACTTTTCCCCAAACACTAGATTGAGGCTTTTTGAGATAATTATTGTTTTAGTCATTGATTGGTTGTTTTCATTTAAAGCAGTGCTTTCCAAACTTTTTGACATCACGTACCCCTTACAATTAGTATGTATGTATTTGCTTTTATAAATATATATTTGTAATGTACTATGGTAAACCAGCAATAAATACTTAACCTACTCCTTACAATCACGTTGCGTACCCCTAGGGCAGGGGTCGGCGACCCGCGGCTCTAAAGCTGCATGCGGCTCTTTAGAGCTTTTCCAAAAATGTTTGAAAATTAAAAAAAAGATTGATGAGGAAAATATATAGGGTATATGTGAACTGTTTAATTGTTATGTAAGGAATTATTATTTGTTTGCGGCTCCAGAAATATTTTTTAATATTTTTTTTGGTTAATTATGGCTCTTTCAACATTTCGGGTTCCCCTGCTCTAGGGGTACGCATACCATAGTTTGGATATCATGCTTTAAAGGATTCTTCATAATTTTTTGGCACTCCTCAATAATTTCCACTTTGAAATATTCTGCTCGTTTCTAAACGTGGATCTAGAAGTGTAGCCTTACAAAAGGCTTCTGAAGCTTCTATTTCAGAAAATTGCTTTTCTATTTACAAATACAAGTCATGGATGAGTATCCCGACTACAGAGTGGGCAGGAAATCGACAAACCTCAGAAAATTATTTGTACTTGCTTAACAAAATTTTGGAAAAAGAAATTATCTTGGAGAATATTACTTTTTCTCTGAGCTGATTTCCGTTGTCACATGGTACATAGTTTGATGAAGGCAAGAAGAATAAGTACTATAAAAATTGTTTTGGACTTATAGATGATATAATGTTTATATAACTTTTTTATGAAGCTAGGATGATAAGTAAAGAAACGTAAAAATATTTAAAAACAGTACTCAGTATACAAAGAACCTTAACAAGACCGTCTCATTACTAATTTGTATTAAGCGTCAATTTCTTTTGAGGCTCTTGATTGGTCCAGACGTATTATTTGAAGGGTTGAATTTTTCGTTGAGTAAGAAATTTCCACGTGAGTAACGAGTTTTCTCCGAGTAACGAGTTTTTCTCGGAGTAGCGTGTTTATCCCGAGTAACGAGTAAAAACTCGTAGATTTCATGCACGAGTCGAGTATTTGAAGACTTTTTTTACTTACTAATAAAAACTCGAGTATAAAAAACGAGTTTTACTCGAGACCCATCACTAAGCGACAGGTTTGAGAAGCTGGTCTTCACCAAGGAAAATATGCAGCTCCTGGATGCTGTCCTAAGGAGGGAAAGGAGGGAGGGAAAGTCCGAGTCAGAGAGAGAGACTGATGTGTAGGCCATAGACTGTTTCTAGTTTTTGTCTAGTTAAATTAATTTTCACTCTGGAAAAATTGTTTTATGTTTTGTATATTTCAACTAAATAAAGGTACTTATCATTTGTCGCTTTTGTTATCGAAAATAATTGTTATCGCTATCGTTTTATTGTTTATCTCTTACCGCAGGTTGGGTTTTGAAATTTTTTACAGTTTATCGTTTATCGCAGGTTGAGAAAAAATTCTCGTTTATCGTTATCGCAAGTTGAAAAAAAAGTTATCGCAGAAGCCACTGTATATATATATATATATATATATATATATATATATATATATATATATATATATATATATATATATATATATATATATATAGCACGATATATCCATAGTAAAATATTGTAAATAACCAAACAATCAAGAGCAAATCAAAACAACCCCAAAAAGTTATATTATGAATTTAAAAATACTATTTTTATATAGTTTATCATACGAATTAAGAAATAGTTTTAATATATTTACCGTAATGATTAAATCGATGAATATACGATCCGAAGTCACAAATTATAGACACGTACTACAATCAATTGTTCCAAGCAATGCAATAAATCAACTGAGACGATTTCAAGTGTTTCTGAGGAAGCTAGGGTTACGAGAGCTGAGAGGAGTCACATAAAAATATATGTGACAATATCCTGACGACATTCTTACCTAAAAATTTGATTTTTAAAACCTCATGTATAAAATACGACATCAGTAATATAAGATTACACTTAAGACAGTGAACCAAAATACCAAATTAACTTTAAAATTAGCATGAATAATATCATTGGAAATATATAAAGTAACAAAGCTGAGATCACTCCATTTTTATCGCATTCTTATGAGCGATTTCAAAGCACATTAGAGAAGGTCGAAGATGATTGAATGTTTAGCAATTATACAAAAAAAATTATCATATAGGATCTTATAGATCCATACCATTTAGTCAGTTTTTATTGCTATATTAATTGTTTGATAATGCCACAAAGAAAATGGCTATAAATGTTAAGCATCAAGTAACCATATTGTTGCATATTGGCAATGAGTTTGAAAAACAAACATATGTACTATGACTGTGATCGACGCAACTGGAATTTTCTGTGGGAGTTGATTGGTAACCCCATCATACCATTATTGTTGCCAGGGGAACACGAAATCCCTCTGGACAATATTTCTGAATTTCCAGTAAACAATAGCTCTGTCCAGAGCAGGGGTCGGCAACCCAAAATGTTGAAAGAGCCATAACAGACCCCAAAAATAAGCAAATGTGTCTGGAGCCGCAAAAATTAATTCCTTATATACCTTCATACGGTGTACATTTGTGTCCTATATATTTTCCTATCCCATCTTTTCCCCATTTTCTAACGCTTTTTGGAAAAGCTCCAAGGAGCCACAAAGGCAGCTCTAAAGAGCTGCATGAGGCTCTAGAGCCGTGGTTGCCGAGTCCTGGTCTAGAGGAACACGAGGGCTCATTAATTGGGATTTTTAAAATCTAAAGTATCATAATTTTAACTGTCATTATCAATTTTTAAGTGGACATTTTGAAGCAGTAAACTATATCTTTGTATGTACAGGCTGATTCACTTAAATTGAGACTCACATATTACAAACTACATACAATCTTTGTATTAAATTTTACACAAATAATTTTTAAACAAAATGATAGCACAATGTGTAATTTACAAAATGTATTTCATTAATTTTCACATATCCTTCTTTGGCCTTCACTACAGCTTTGAACCTCCTCACGGTGGAGGCAACACAGGCAGGAATCTCTTCTCACTCAGACCATGACTGAGGGTGGCTTTTGCCTTCTGAAGAGAGTCCTCAGCTGCACGGGGATGTCTTCCTTTTTTCAAGATAAAACCCGGTCATTCTGACTGTTGTGGGTGGCCTGGACCGTGAAAATCTTTGTCTGAGGAAGAGATTCCTGCCTGTGTTGCCTCCACCATGAGGAGGTTCAAAGCTGTAGTGAAGTCCAAAGGAGAATATGTGAAATTTATTGAAATACATTTTGTAAATTACACATTGTGCTATCATTTTTGTTTAAAAATTATTTATGTAAAATTTAATACAAGATTGTAGTTTGTAATATGTGAGTCTCAATTTAAGTGAATCACCCTGTATATTTGAAATGAATGTATATACCATGGTGAGCTGCAATCAATTATTCAACTACATAGATGGACAAGTGACAATATGCTTTACTGTCGTATATAGACATTTTAATTAATTAATGAACAAAAAGACTTGCTTCACTAAAGCTATTAACGTGTAAAACATTTAGGAGATAATAATGGGTTTTTGGTTGTTTTTTTGCCTATATGGTTCGATATTATATATTACATATCGAATGTTTTTGTTGTTTACACATATACAATATCAATTATTATTAGTATATATATACTAAATGTTTTACTCGTTTATAGTTTCAGTAAAATTTAAAATTTCAGAACAACACATTTTTTGCTAAGCAATCTACTTAAGAATATATTTTTTTAAATTTCTTATGCATTCGCGTTCAAACTTCTTGTATTGTTTAGAGGGATAATACTTGATAAGATTTCCCGCATATTTCCACAAACAACAAAGATGCCAAAAGCCGAGTATCTTGCAGCTGATGGAATAAGAATTGCACGAAATTCTTCCACTTGAACCAGGATCTCGTTAGCCATTTTTTCTGCAATTTGGTTTTTGAAATAAGAACAGAATTTCAAGTGCAAGCGATTTTAGGGAGGCTTTTTGTAAAATTCGATGTTATTCCAAACAAATTTAACGGCGTAATAAAGTTTTCAATTACATTGGCAGTGTTGCAGGTAATTACTCCTCTTAAGCGAAGCGAAGTCCCTGGCAGTCAGCAAAGGCATGAACAACGGTGTGAAATAATTTTCCACAATCCTTGCATGGAGCATTGAAGTATATACAGCCAGTCAAAATTTGGAATTGCGCCGTGAATTTCTGGGGGTCCTTAATTTTTATCATTCTTTTTTCCCAGAACATGGAAGGTTATTGGATTCTTCAGAGAAATACGTCATTGTGTTCAGAATACAGCTGAACGATGTTTACCTGCTATTGGAGGGAATAAACCAAGGTCTGTATAATATATTACTACTATATTATACAGACCTTGGAATAAACCCTCTATATCTTTATATCTCTATGGTTTCTTCAAAGAAATACGTCATTGTGTCCATAATACAGCTGAACGATGTTTTTCTGCTAATTGGAAGGAATAAACCCTCTATATCTTTATATCTCTATGGGGCAAACACTAGTGTTGTCCATCGGGCCGGGCTCGGGCGCAAAAATATGAAAGTCGGGCGGGCTATGCGGGCAGCCTTTTTTAATTTTTTCTAATTTTTTTAAATGACCTCTTTCTAAAAGAAAACGTCTTCACTTTTTTCCTCAGACCTCTTTCTAAAAAAAACGTCCTCACTTTTTCTCGGATCTGTTGAATTGAATTTCTTTCTTCTATTAATATATTTTCCCAATGGTCGGGCGGGCGCATATCAAACTAATCGGGCTCGGTCTCGAGCCGGGCTCGATTATTAGTCTTTCGGGCGGGCTCGGGCTCGAAAATCGCGCCCGATGGACAACACTAGCAAACACACAAATAAATGATAGGAACTCCATTCAAGAACACACTATTGAGTGGTATCATCATTATTATTATTATTATTCAATTTAAGTCATTGTGAATATAGTCATTTATTTAATTTATATATATTATCTGTGTATTTAAATATATAGATAAATAGATAAAATTATGGTGATTATTATTTGTATAAAATAAATTAGGAATTCAAAGGGGTGGGGGAGGGCTTATTGAATCATCAATCATGTGCCGAATGGTAAATCCGAATCCTTTTTAATTGACGATGATTACAACATATACATATATATACTTTTTACTAGGGAATTTTCAAAATAGGGCTTTTTAAGTTACAGGTACGAATTAACACAATGAAGTGAATGTCAGTGCTTTTTCTGGGTTTTTTTTGTTTTAATTATTCTTAACACAGACAAGGTGATTACGGGGTGAAACTAAATGATATTATTATAATTAATTATTATAAATAATAAGAATGGGAAATATAAGTGAAGTGGGATAATTATATAAATATAACAAACGGAAAGGAACTCTAGGATTTCCTATGGACTCCATAGATGCTTATTGTTTAGAATGAAATTAATAATATTTTACTGTCAAAAATACTTTCATATTCCTAATATTTAATTTGCAAATGGTTCAAAATCAACAAAAACTTAAATTCTTGCTCGTAATCTTATTTTTTATTCAACAAGAGATTTGGTATGGTTTTGAAGGAATACAGACGTCAATATATGTTGGAAGGCAGTTAAAAAGCCATCTTATTAGTTAAGAATGTGAAATTTTATGTATTTTCCCCCCATTATTTAGAGTTCATAAAATATTGGCTAATGGATTTATAGACGTTTTTTAGGTCTTATTTTCAAAAACTGGCGCTATTGTTCATATTAAAAAATAGGAGCGGACTTCATTTTTTCTATTAGAATCCATATGTATTAAGTATATTTTCGAGTGACTCCTCTCCTTAGAAAAAATCATATTTCTCATTGCTAAAAGGACTTTTATTTCAATATGTCTTTGACTCATATCTTTGTTCTTATATGTTTCAATGAAATCTATTTATTAAGTATACACATTTTGAGGTTTACATTAGTCCATCGAACATGTGACATATTTAATGATAAATCAACATTTTTTTAAGTGTAACTTATATGTTTGTTTAATTAAATTCCTTTAAAAACTTATAAAGTCATGGAGGGATGAATTAATTTCCAAAAAAAAACACACTTTTGCGTGCTTTCTATCTGATGGGCAGCATATGAAAAGTTAATAATTTGATGATGGCCCTAAGCTGACATATTTATTTATTTTTTAAATAATAATGGAAATCAGCTCCTTCTTTTCTTCAAACCAAATCCCATGTTTTATTAATACATTATAAGAATAGTGTTGCTTTTTTCTTCTGCATACGGGGGAGTGTTCCATGGAGTTCCAAGCCTTGTGGGTGGTTTTTTAAAACATCTTTTTAATTTCTTGATGGAAGGGAGGGGGAGGAAAAGAATATAAATATATATAATTATTTAGAGAGTTTTACATATGGGATGATAAAGATATACATCTTAGGCAGAGGATAATACGTTATTATCAGATGTTATTTAAATAAAGAGAGTTATTCAACATAAATAAGAAGACAAGGATCTACATTAGTGTGTGATGATGATATACAAATATGTTGTTATATAGAGAGTGTGATATACATTATAATATTATAAGATCATCAAGGTGGACCCGATGATGGCTCTTAGGGGTCCTCTCATTTAAAGAAAAATCTATTAATGTATTATATAATCCAAGACATAATAATATGGGGGTCGGGGAGAGGGGGAGGGATGAAGAAAGCACCTCTTTTCTTAAAAGTACAGACACGAAAAAATCTTAAAAATTAAATCAGCCTTTATTTTGTCATTATATAGATGAGAGAGATAAAAACATAAATAAAAATAATTAATACGAGTTCTTCAAAAAATAAAGTTGAAAGAAAGTCGGGAACAAATGAATTTTCTTTTTATTAACAATTACAAATAAAAATATAGAGACTTGCGAATGGATTTATGTATGCCCTGATCTATATGTTATGCTTGCACTGCAGGGAAATATATATATAATTCAGCTGATGCTTTGCATAATATTATATAACATGAATGGATCGTTTGTTTAGCTTCTACGACACCGGAATCCAATCCGGTTGAACCGATAATAAAGTGATGTTTGAGGTTTCTTTTTATGAGTAAAGATATTATTTTGTGGGCAAACTATTCCGGACAAGGTATATTTTTATCTTCATTTCTCCTTATATAGTGCATTTATCATATAGATCAGGTGAGTTACCTATTGATTTTGAAAATAAATTGTGATTTAGTTTTAAAATACATTGGGGAGGACGTGCTTCAGCGGAGCAAGGGTCATATATATGAGAGAGAAAGGTTCAAAGAAGGGATTCTTAATATTGTGTGAGCGGACAAAGCGCGGATGTAGTTAAATTGGATATGTTTAAAAAAAGTGTATAATTTTGTACTATTTGTTGGGAGGAAATGAGGTAATAAAGAAAAAACGTTTAAAAATTATATAGGTCCTAATCGATAAATATCAATTATGCTGGAATGAAGGTTGCGTGACAATATTTACAGATGTACTTTGATGCCTTTGAAAAAGATATGCTTGTTAGTCCCTGTTACTAACTCATTATGTACATTAAAACCAATTTGTACATTATCCGAATATCGACAAAATTACCATTAAGCAGGGAGAAACTAATAAAAGATCTTATAGACTCTTTGCCTTAATCAATCCTCTCTTGGGAAGTCTCATTTTATCATTTCCGAGCAATGGTTTTAAATTGTACCAATTGAAATCAAAGCGGCGTTAACAAAGCCTTTTTCTATAGACTAACAATATATGAGCTCATATCAGCAATTATTTTCTTATCTGCTCTACTTCAATCATACTCGTTGTACAAAAAGGCTTTGTAAACAAACTCCCTTCAAAAAAACCTTGCTCCACTGAACACAGCCGTCGTCTAAAATGAAGAGGATTTGTTAAGGAACAAAAAAAATATAATTAAAACGAATTAATGTGCATGACCAATTGACAAAAAATAATATAAATATAAAATCTGTTGAGAATCTTTGGTTGATATACAATCAATGTTTTTAAACAATAAGGGGGATAATAGCTACTACGTATGTATGTTAGAAACGGGATGATCATAGAAAAGGAACCGAGGGTTGAAGGGGGAGGCGAACGGCGGCAATAAGTAAGCAGCAAGTGTCTAAAAATGCTAAAAACTTTGTTGTTTGTCAATGCTGTGTTATTAAAATATATACTTTTTTCTTCTTGAATAAATAACGGATAATAATTATAATTTGTATCGAAAAATAAAAGAACTTTTTTAGATTTTCTTTGAGAAAAAATATATAAATATAGATATATATATGTGTGTGTGAATAGATTCAAAAAATATATAGAGAGAGACTCAATTTTTGTTGTTGCTGTAATTGTTAGTGTATGTTTTTTTCTAATTAAGTTTTTAACAAATAAATAATAATTATTATTATGTCAGAATGGAATTAAAAAATGCTTCGGTTTTATCATAGTTATTTCTTATTTTCTTCTTTTTTTCGACACAACCAAAATTTAATGTATGATAATAACGTTATAATCATCAATCAGTATACATGAATATTCATACATGTAGGGAAACCAGAATATCCATATATTGTAGACCGTACAATCATCCAAGACGTTGTCATGGCGACTAAAATAGTTGACGTTGAAACCATAATTTGTATTACTGCGTACATTTAGATATTGAAGGTGCAACACATCAACAAGCTTTAAGGACACTGAAGAAGTATGGTCGATGGAAAAAAAATTAAAACAAACTCCTAATGTCTTTCTCTTTCTTATCTCTATAAGCCAATCAGATGTCGTATTTTTGGCCAATAAAAACATAGGTCACTTTCAATAGTTTTTCTTTCACACCTGGCTTTAGCATTAATATATATTGAGGTTGTGTCTATTATCAAGGGGTTTAAATCTGTCAAAGATAATTATATATCCATACAATTACTCATGATGGGCAATTGAGGCAGCACTCAGGTGAAACCCTTCAATGCGACTCAGCTTTATTATTTAACAAGAGTCAAAGATTGTTTATAATTTCCCTCAAAATGACTTAAATTCCAATCGTATTCATTCACAGACTCGATGATATTTTTAAGGTACATTTCTATATGCCTAAATATTTATATATGCTAGTAAGTATCAATAGCTTATGATGGTTCGATTAATTAAGATGGCTTTTATTCTGATGAAGTCATGTAACTTTAAGTGTGTTTCTCAAAAAACAATATTTTTGGATATATATCTTTTGTTTACGCTTAGAAAATGAGGCAGTCTAGATTTTACGGTCTAAAATACGGAGATATTGGCTCACCTCTGAATAAAGTCAGAGGTCTAGGGAGACAAGAAACAAGAAACCCATAACAAATGTCCAGGAAACACCATTCTATAATTTTTTTACGAAATGAGCATATCATATGATACAGTATTTACATACTTATATAGGTAGTTATGTTCTACTTCCTTACCAATGTATAGTAACGCCTTTCATCAAATATAACATTGATATTGATAACACAATTACACATGCATATATTTTATGCAGTAACTATACATTGGCAAAGAAATATACATTGACTTCAATTGCATTTCCACTACATATAAATAAATGGAACCCTTATCCAATTCAGAAGGATGGTCGTTTATCCGATTATATTTTCACGCCGACACAAAAAATGGTATAATAGTGAATTTTTATCCTCTAAAAGGTATTTAAACTGGCAATTACTGTGATGATTAGGATATTCAGCACATTAGTAATATTTTTTTAGGGATTCAAAGTAAAAAATCGTGAAATATTCCGATCTTTATTATGTGCAAACATGTGCTGACAATTTTTCTTTTCCTTTTTTGTAAAAGGTGAAGCCCTATTTATGTCGGAAGCTTTATGTTATAATCTCGCAACCTATAGGCAATAATAAATGAAGTCCATATTACTTATTTATTTTCTGGATGGAATTTGTTAACATTTCTCTCGTTTCTATACTCTCTATACCTGATTATTTAGAGCCTGTATATAGCCTATCTAAAAAATCTATGACATCATAATTAAACATGATTTGTTTTCTCCACCGACGAATAAAATGCGATTGCACTTCCTAAATTCTAAAACTGTTTGTATTCTCCCTCTCCATTTTGGGAGAGGGCGAAATTTATTACTAGAATTAATAATAAGTTCCTTAATGTTTTTTGTCTTCCTTCAGCTTTTGCTATTAGAGTTGATTAAAGACTTGATCCGGAAGAAGAGCCCGTAGATCCGAGAGTGAGTCCTCAGAATCGATTTGAAAGGAGGAAGGATACTTGGTTTTGCTGGGTTCGGGTACGATGAGGGCGTTGTCCGCATAAACGGAAGGAAGGACCGGGTTCTTGGTGTGCGTGACAGAGTCGCTAGAGGGGTTACGCATCCGTAAATACCGACTGCTGCTACTGCCACCCGTAGCTAAACCCGACGGAGGAATATGATGGACAGATGGAGATGGTGGGAGTGGAGGTGAGGCTGAGGAAGAGGAGGAGGCGGCTATGACGACCTCTTCTTCAGAGGGAGACACTTTCTTAATAGAAGGAGGACTCTCCTCGAGTTTGACGAGGGATTTGTCGGTGCTGCCTCTGGGGTGCAGGGGGAGGTCAGAGGAGTCGTGTACGAGCTGAGAAATGAGGGAGTCCAGGTCTTGTTCTGAAGAAGAGTCATTATAGAATATGTGGGCCAGTCCGGGCGAAGGCACGGGTGAATATCCGCTGGGGTTAAGTGGTGTTGGAGGAGGTGGTGGGCTGTGGTATTCGAGAGTAGTGCTGGAGAGTGAAGGAGGAGGAGGAGGTGGAGAGGATGTCTTTTTGAGTAGAGAAGGCTTCTGGTCAACCGTGTGAGAAGGTTCCTCCTCAATTGGCTCAATCTTGGGCACCAGGAACTTTTTCTTTTCCTCCTCCTTGATGAAGGGCCCTTTGACTAGGTTTTTATTCCCTGGGGGCGTGAGAAGGGCATACTCCAAGGGGTGTGACTTTTTAGCATGCCGCACCATGTGATCCTTGCGTCCAAAGCGTTGTGTGCAGTGAGGGCAGGGGAATTCCCGGTCGCCCGTGTGGACCACGCTGTGGCGCTTGAGGTCCTTCCGCGTGAAGAAGCGTCTCTCGCACTGGTTGCATGGGAACTTTTTCTCATCGGAGCTCTTGGCTGCGCTAGAAGATGAGGAGGAAGAGGATCGCGAGCCGTAGTGGACCTTGAGGTGGCTCATGAGTGTTTCTCTGTTGGGGTGTTCCTTGTGGCAGATCTTGCAGTCCAGGGCGCCCTGCTCAGCGGAGTGGAGGGCCATGTGCTTCCGGTAGCTGGTGTAGGAGTTGTAGTTCCGGCTGCATCCCTCAGCGGGACATGAGTACACTGTTTTGGAGGCGGAGTGGACTTTTTCGTGGTTTTTGAGGTGGTCCTTTCGCCGGAAGGGGCGGGAGCAGACGGAGCAGGTGAACTGCTTGTCCCCGGAGTGGATGAGGACGTGACGCTTGAGCTTGAAGCGGGACGTGAACTTTTTGTCGCAGGTCTCTTCTAGGCACTCGAAGGGCGTCTCTAGCCCACTGTGGGAGGCACCGTGGACGCGTAGCTTTCCGGGAGAGGGAAAGGCCTGGTCACAGTCCGGACAGGGGTAGGAGGATGCCTCAGGAGGACTCTCAAGGCCGCCGGGAGGGGTAGAACTGCTTCCGCTGCAACAACTGTCCAAACTCTGCAAGAAGAAGAAAAAACACAGGAAAATTGAGATCTAATGTCTCATAAGAAATATATTCATTCAAATTTAATATATCACCACCAAGCTAAATACTAAAACACGTTAGTTTATTGGTAAGCAATAAAAAAGAGTTGTACTTTTGAAACGTGATTGGATGAATAAAAGGAACTCAAAATAAAAAGAATTCTGCAATATTGAAAAACAACTATTACTTCATTCGGGCTGTTTGAACATCATCAATTCAGAGATAAATTTATCCCTGTATCTTCTCATGGGTGAATCCTTTGAGTGAACTACACTCCAATGCCACTTATTAATATTAATCTACAAATCAATGAATGTTTATATAGTTTCATCATATCTGTCGATAAATGGATCATCAGTCTAACAGTTAAGACGTAGAAAAAATATAATAACTGAACTTAAAAATGTGTGTTTATTTGTGTGTTTGCGAGCATTACTTTTTTATTTTTTAATCATTTGTCAAATCGAAATATTGAAGGCACAGAAGAAAAACACCAGAGAGGAGAAGCATAATGTACAACTAGGACTAAATTCAATGCTATGAATCTCATTAATATCTACAAAGATTCAATCCATTAAAAACGTCAATATAAATTAAATTCAATCATTTCAGAAATAAATAAAATAGTTTTAAAAAAAGAAACGCCTAAAGAGTAAACGAATCGAATCAAAATGAACTTGAAATGAGATAATATCAGTACAGCTAAGAAATATTTTAATATAGTTATGACCATATGTTCATAACTTTATTAAATATTGGCGTCTTCATGAATTGCATCCAAGCGGATGTGAATGAAGAAATATATAAATATAACTTGTTGACGTTTGTAAAAATTGTCGTTCGTTTGTCGTTCACCAAAAGTTATCGTTCTTTTTAAGATTGAATCGTTCGTTTGTCATTCTGAAAAAAATTGACGACGGTTTTTTTAAAAGAAAGGATTTTTGTTCGTCATTCTGAAATAAAGTGATGATGTTTTTTAGAAATAAAATGTTTCGCAGGAAAAAGAAAAATCTGTCTTTCTTTGTCGCCAAAAACGAACGATAGGGATTTTTGTGGTCGTTCATCGACGAACGATTACAGATGAACGACAAATCAACAAGTTTGATATATATATATATATATATATATATATCACGAGTAACTATTAAGAATAAAAGTATTAAGTATTATATTTTTTCAAAGGTAATTATATTCATTTTCATGTCGTTCTACAGTTATCCGAAGATATCTAATAATTATTTATGATTCAATATTTGGATAGAGTCTCTTTAATTATATTGGACTAAAGAGAAATGGTTGAGCAATAAATCCTTTTGCCCAAGAAAGTCCTTACATTTCTTACCTAATATCCTGTCGACTTAACTGAAAGTTACACGCCGAAGCATTACTTTTTCATTTAGAAGTGGAATTAATCCATTGGATTGATAATCGGTATTCCGGTGGTATGGACGGTAGATTTTTATCAATGACAATGTTTTTATTCCGTTACAAAACAATCGAATACCGCTACCGATCGCATTATTTCTGCATAAATTTAAAAGTTTTAAATCTTTAAAAAATCAAAATGTATTACAACACTATTAGAATAGGGCTACCGATTGAGAATCGGTATTTCGATACTTTTGATTGTAGATTTATTCTATACCAATACAGATTTTTTTGCTCCTTGATAAAACTACCCAATGCCTATTGCATTATTTCTGTCTATCAGCAACGGTAGAATCAAAAGTTTTTATATCACATTTTGATATATACAAAATAATTGCAACCTCATTATAATTGGGCTACCAATTGATAATTGGTAGTACGAACGGTAGATTTCTTCTACCGATATTTTTTGTTCCTTTATAAAATTATCGAATACCAGACTATTTATGTCAATTAATAGCGGTAGATATTTTGGATTTTTCTAATATCAAAACCTTGATATCTCCAAAATGAATCAAATGTATTGTGCTATTAATCTTCAATCAAGAGGATATTAACACTTTGTCCCAATTATTATATTAAGTTTGCCATGGTGTTTTAGCTTCGCTATTAGTAATGGCAAATGAAATATTTACATTTTATAAGATTTTTATTTTAAATGTAAGGTTCGTTGTATTACAAGTTTTTCTCTTCTTCTAGTTTTCATGATGTTATTGTCATCCATAAAAAAGTATGTCATTTTGTTAGCTTCGCTATTCGTAATGACAAATGAATATTATTTACATATATATTGTAAGACCCTTTTCAGTCTATTTTATGATATTTATAATTTAAATGCAAGGTTGGGTGTATCACAAGTTGTTTTTGTTTTTAAATTTAATTATTTTATTGTCATAGATTTTTTGTGTCGATTTGGTTCAATTGAGTTGAATCCATATGGAGCTGAAAAACTATTTTAGAATATAGGCATATTGTAAACTATAAATATCTTGTGGCTTATTATTATTCATAAATTACATACTTATGTGTAGCAATATTTCATATGATCAGTTAAAAACTTTCTTTGAGAGATCTATGAACAGATATTAATCTGCACCACAGATCTACATAAATATTATATTTTACAAATAAAATCCATGCAAATGAAAATGTCTTAAAAACAGTTGTATATTTTTTTAAACATTCATAACAACTTTACATTGAACTAAAATTGATATACTTTTATTATAGCTGTATTATGATCGCCAAGAGATTAACATTGATAATTATAATGATATTTGATCAATGTGCAAGTAAAAAGTGAAAAGGTTAAAACATATATTTTAATGTTTAGTATATTTTAATTGATTTATTGGCATTCATATAACTCATATACTACCAATTTATATAAATCAAGGACTTCAAATTAACAAATGACTTATTTACAAATATCACATAATTAAAAAATATATATTTCTTTATTGAATTTCATATTATTGTTCATTTTAATAAGTAAAAATGATACGTTTAAGAGGAATTAAATATATATCATGTAAGCTTAATTATCCGAGCCACGTATATGTGTATAACTATTTTATATTCGTTACTTACACGAATTAAATCTGCACGTCATATTTATTTTATGCTAGACATACAGGGCTGAGCCTCAAAATATTGAGTGTGTAAGACGATGTTTGGACAGAAAAAAGTGCTTTGGTATACATTTTAAGCATAATTAAAAGACATTTTTCTATTTTTTTAATAATACAGAATTATTAATTTGAAATCATCCACATATATAATGGTGTATTTTGATTCTTAATTATGAAACTAATATGCGTAAAGTTTAACATATAAATCATAGCTTTATTCCATTTTTGTTATATATGATAAAAATATTTATCATATTTATCTTATGACATATTATAATAATGTTAGTCTTTATTGTCAAGAGAGTTGCGTTTCGTTTGCTGGACTGACGTCATCAAAACCCACCGGCAAGCAGAAAGAATATATATATATATATTTTTTTTTTTGCCTACGTGATTTGATAGAATTGCCTCCGACTGGATATAATAAGCATTATAGCATTAAAATTAGTCCACCGAACCAAGGATCTTATCAATGAGGTAGACCAAAATTGGCCATCCCCTCTCGGGATTCGAACCTGCGTCCCCCACATTGAGAGTTGAACACGCCTTAACGCACTGAGCTATCGCACTTCCTTACTTTTTCAGAATGTAACGAATTTACATATTTTTGATGAAGTCAAATGAATATTACAAATGTTTCACACTCCATGAAAACATGACATAAACATAATTTGTATTCTATATAAAAACTTGACTTTATAAAATTCGAGACTTTTGCCCATATGGCTATACTCCTCAGTCGATGAAGCAAATAATTATTTACTTAGAACTATTAAAACAAAAGATGTTAAGATATTTAAAAAATATAAAACTAACAATGTCTAAATCCTAATGGCGAGACTATTTTATCCATTGCAAGATAAACCAAAAGGGCATTGCACATAAAATGATTTCTATTCATATGGCTTCTGACGAAATCGACTTCTAGTTATCCCTATCATTTTTCTCTTTAATATAATCAAAGAAACTCAGTCCAATAAAATCTTTAGATATATGGTGGAATACTCAGTACGGTTTCTATCCACGATTAACCAAATTCATGGATTGAGATATAGCTTTTTAATCTATAAATCAGGGATGCAGGGTGAAATCGGTCAGGGGGCCGGACTGTTTTCAAGTGGACCTTGGGGGCCAAATACCGGTACATTTTTGGCCTTGCAACTAAACTTAAACAAAAGTAGATTTAAATTTGTTGATATTGTATCATAATATTATTTATTAATATAAACACTTCTCATCACTAATGTAACGGAAATGAGATGTCCATTCGGGCCGGTTCCGGCCCGCAGGCCGCCACCATGGCACCATGATATAATGAATGCAGACTAATTTTATCTTCATTAAATTGTTCATTTTGACTCAATGCCTTCATCGTTATATGACAAAATTTGAAAAATTATAAATTCGTTTGTGGAACGGAGTTCAACATATTTAAAGATATAGTACCATTTATTGGCAATACACAACATTATTTTATTCGGCATATAGATAATGAGCTATTTACAGGACAATTATTACTGAGATGGTGTTTGATTTTACATATATATTTACTAAATTTGTTCCTTGTTTTGAAGCAGAACAGTTTTTTTGTTTACCAATAAAGACACGCTCAAAGAACGTTTAATAGCGTAAAATGGCGTTGGATTTTACATTCTGTCCAAGGACAACTTTAATTTCCAACAAAAGGATTTTATATTAGTTCTAAAACATCCATTAGTTGATTGTTGCATGAAACGGCGTTCAATTCGGAGGAACCATTGATAGGCCAACAAAAGAGATGTCCCCTTCATCCAACTGGCAATCTATGTTGGTGTATATACTTTCAAAATCCATTAATGAGAAGTACTTTTAACTTCTTTGTAATTAATTAATCGACAAAAGCCTCCAATCAAGAACTTGAAACATGTTTTTATATTTGGCCAAATATTCTTGGATCATATTTTAATAATGATTATTTTGTTATTTTTTATAGATCTACTCATTTCTAGAAATGTGTTTCAAATACGAAAATAATATGGGTCTTAAATAGAGGTGTTCCCCGAGTTACACTCTTACCAAAAAGGATTTGACTGACGGTTGTTCATCTATATGGAACTTAACAATGATTCATCAAATGATAATTTAGCAACCTTTGTAGGAAATTTTAGAATTCACAGTTTGAAACCTTGCTACATTTATTTAAATATATCTTTTTAACCCTTTTAGGTATTTTTTTGATTTATTTACATCATAGTACATACGTATGCTTTTATTACGAATATATGTTTTTGTGAACATATGAATCTTATGTCTGACTAACCATACTTTATCCAAGCTTTACATAAAATTTTACATTATATATATATATATGTATACATATATATGGTTTATTAAGTTGGTATATTTTCTTGTTAACTAAAATGGCTTTTTTATCAAGCACTATATTTTCTAAATTTTATAAGAATGTGTTGAGGAACATTGGTTCTTGTGAGAAGTGTTTTCAATTTGATGGAATAAATTATAATATTCAAATAACTATACAGCATTATATTATTTTACATTAAAGAAAGTATTGACCATCGAATGCCTTGCTGAACGATAAGTGTAGGTTTTTTATCATTAAACAGTGAATGCCAATTGATTAAAGATAATGTTTTTTATTATGTTACATACGAGAACTGAATATTGACCGTCGAGACACGCAGTTTTGATTAATAATAAAGCAATAATTATAAAGCGTCAATATTCCTACATTCAATACAAAAACCTATCATTGCCCGACTTAATACATGCAGAAATACGTTGGTTTCTCTGTTAGGTGTGCTAACGATTTTTTGTCGATAAACAATAATGACCGATTACACATTATAATTCTAATGATATAAACGATCATTTAGCTGTCTAATAATAATTTTCTAAAAACTTTAAGTATGTAAGATTTATAGGAAATTAAACTAATGAAAAGTGGTTCCGTTATGTACTCTTGGTCTTTTCGATAATGAATAAATGGCAGATTATTTATCATCCCAATCTCTACATTTAGTACGAAATCTTAGCTTCTAATCATTCTGTTGAACAAGCTTTAAGTATGTCAAACTATTACAAGATTAACCACCGAAAAAATGACTTTAGTTTATACTTTATATATTTTCGAGAATCATAAAAGATTATCTTATATCAAGATCTCTGCATTTAATATAATAATTTAGCTGGCTAACAATACTATATATGTGTAAGTTTACACAAAGATGGTTCCAATAAATTTTGTTGGTTTATATTAATACAGATGACGATACATCCTAATCCCTACATTTAATACCCAAAAAATCATGGAATTTCTTAAGACGCGTCATGTAACGTAAGTTTTTCCAAGAAGTGCTTTCAGTTGTTGTTTTTACAAGCAATAAATGGGTCATTATTAAACATCATAACGCTTACATTTACTACAAATTATTAGCATTCATAAGTATGTAGGGTTGGACTTTTTTGGATGACATTAAATGATTGACTATGGAGCATCCGAATTCTTACATTTAAATTAAAAGAATATAATATTTATTCCTGATTTATTAGATTTTTGAAATGTTTTGATAAATGCAAGTAGAGTGCCCTATTTTTGTTTAGTTAAATGATATAAACAATGTTTTTTAATTCATTATCATCTTCAAAATAGTTCATCTCCAATGCTAATATTTAATCTATATTGTTTATATATGTTTCTCTTCAGTGTATTAGCTTTGGTGTGAATGCATGTATGGTCATTCTATACACATGAACTCTGCCCAAAGCATTATTAAAACGCTTTATGAGGTCAAATCAACGTAGTGTAACTCGGGAACCCCCTTCCCCCCCTCTGGGATGACTTTAAAATCGTTCAATTACAGATCCTGGTCTGGGTTCGTTGGCCTCCAATAGTATTGAAGGGTTGAGAACGTCTTCTTCTTCGCCTGATTTGTCTGAGTGATTTTTTCCACCTGGATGCAGGGAGGAGGAGATGGAGGTGGTGGAAGAGGAAGGCGGGGACGAGGGAGTAATCTCATTTTGAGTCTCCGACATGGTACTTCTTCTTGAGTGAGAGGCCGGAGGAGGAGGAGAGAGGAAGTGGAGGATGCGAGGATGCACGGGGGGAACGGAAGGAGAGTCTCCATGTGGATGAAGAAGAAGTACTCCTTAGAGCCGAGAGAAGAAGGAGTCCATGAGGAGAACCCATGATCACACTCACAGCTCACACACCAACCCACCAACCAACCTCAAATTCCCCCTTTCGTCGAAAGAACGGAAGAAATGTCAGGAGGAGGCGGAGGAATGGGTGACTTCCTCCTCTAGGCTGCTTTAAAAAGACCACAACAACAACAGCACATTCAATGTCAAGGGCATTCAAGAACAATAATAACAACAACGACTCCAGCTGGAGGAGCAGACACTCTCTTCTTCTTCTTCTTCTTCTTCTTCTTCTTCCTTCCTACGGGTGCCTTTTCTATTTCTTCCTCTGCTCTTCCTGTCCAGGCATTGATTTTGCTGAAGAAAAATTCACTAATATATATTTTCGCACACACACTTATATCAAAACACACACAAGGAATTCACGATCCTCTTGTCAAGATATTTCCTCTTTTTCTCTAAAGAAGAAATGGGATGATGGAAGAAACACTAATTACAACATATTTGATCCACGACAATAATACACACACAAAATTGAAACACCTTCACTACTTCAGCATCTACAAAATACACACGCCTTAGTTCTTTTTACTTTTTTATACAAAAAAATAATAATAATATAAACGCAGGCCCTCATTTGCAAAAAATAGTGTGCTTCCTTCATTTCTCCTCTTTTTTTGTGTTGCTACTGTTGTCGGGAGCAGTGCTGTTGGTGTTGTTTCTCTCTGCTTCTCTGGCTGTGGGGAATAGGCAAAAAAATGTGCGATTTTTTAAATAAAATAGAGCGCACTGCCGGCACTGCCCGCAAGCTTCTCTCACTATTTAATAATAATTATTATCCCTCCCTTTTCCTCCTAGAGGCAACGCAATTTGACATCCAGCATAGATGTTTTGTCTGTTTGCGTCTCTCTTTCGCTGTCTCTCTCTATTTTGCGAAACAACCTGTGACGTCACCACTGGGTCTCCCAGCATGTTTTCTTTATTTTATGTACACATTTACTATTCCCTCCATTCTGTCTGTCTTCCTTGTTCTATGAATTCTCTATATTTTAAATATATATATACTTAAATAAATGATTTATATAAAGGATCTAATAAAAAAAAGTGTGGCTGTAAGTTAAAATCATGTCAGCCTCTGTGGTTTTTTTTTTAAATGATAGAAGTGCTAATACAAAAAGAAAACTTTGTTGCGTAATGTGACTTGTATCTAAGCACACACATACACAAGGCACTTACTAATATATAAAAAGAAAATGTACAAACAAAGAAGGATTTCTTATATGGAGGATTTCATAGTAATGAAATGTGTGGACTTTTTTAAATATTTGGTGTTACTTAACTTCTTCATTTCTGTTCAGAATTCGGTTCATATTGCTCTTGTGAGCACCTTTTTTAGCGTTTTGTTAAAAACCCATAAACAATTCGTTTTTCGATAGACTCGTGTGTCTTCTCAGGAGAGCTGGGATTCAGTAGAAAAAATATTTCCTCAGTATCGTAGGTCATAAGGAATCTATGTATTATTGGTAGAAGTATTAAACAAATATATACCGATTAAAAGGTGGTATCTGAAAAGATCTCCAATAATTTTTCAAGGATCTAAATTCAATCCACAGCTACCGACCGACATCAATTAATCAATTAGTAGATGTATTGGGTAGTAAAGGGTTAAATTATTGGTATTAATCGCAGAAATTTACCGCTGGTAGTATCAATCTAGTGAAATGCAGAATGTATATTGGCAGTCCTAACTCGGCTTCTTACCCTAATATTCTATAACTAGCTATATTTATGTCTAAATTTAAAAAACAATGCCCTAATTGAACCATCTGTAAGCTAATTACACATTAAAAGACCCGAAAATCCTACGAATTTCATTCTGTTACGCTGCTAAAGACATTTATATAATAACAGAGTCCGAACATAATATTGCATGTGCATGATGCTAAAATATATATTTTGTATTCTGTTCAGAGATTTGTTCATTACATGACGTCTTTCAATTCGTTTTGCATTTCGTTCACAAGTCTGCATATATTTGATTGCATCTATAAAGTACATAGCTGTACATATGTGTTGTCTCTGTCTATATATAATTATAGAAACTATTGCCCTAAAAATTTTGTACATATTTTTTGGGCTTCATAGTTGCGTAGTTAGAAGAGTCAAAACAAACTGGATTTTCTTTTCTTTTAAATGACATGAGGGGGGGGGGGGCGTATTTGTCTCTTATATTACTCTTGTCGTTAGGCTAATATTATAAAGGTGATCTTAGGCTACTATATGTAGACATAAAAATATCATGTCAAACCATAGGCTAATCTGAAAGTAATTGACGAAGCCCGACGACAAAATTACGCATTTCTAACAACAATATTATTCATGATAAAGCTTGACGCTCGTAGAAAAAGTTCCTTTCTAAAAGTAAATTTTTTCTTCCCTATTACAGAGAGTCGACGGGAGTTGACTCTTGTAGTGTAAGCATTTTTTTTTTACCCTGACGTCAGAAATTAAATTTACTCCCTAGAAAAATTATATTCTTCATTCCATATATGTATTTTTATGTTGTCTTGAGATAGTAAACACGAGTCCCTGATTAGTTCATCAGCTGAAAAATTCACTTGATTTTTTTTGCACGTAGATTTAACTGACTTGTGAGTTCTGAAGAAGAAGTCTTACTGCAATATAAAAGGTTAAGTGATCTATTGAACTACTAAAAACAAACAACCCTGCAATTTACATCTTAAATCCTTAGTTTCAAATGATTAAGAGGGTATGTAAAAAACCCAAAATTTTGAAAAATCCCGAAAAAAACTCGGTTAAAAACCCCGGGTTTTTCGGGGTTTTCAAAATTTTGGGTTTTTTTTTTTACATACCCTGTGATTAAGAGACTATACATAATAATGTATGACATTGTGTGAGTCTAGTCCAGGGGTTGGCAACACACAGCTCTTTAAAAATTCATTAGTGGCTCCCTGAAGCTTTTCCAAAAATATATAGGACCATAATATACACTTTATGAAGGTTATATAATGAATTACTGTGGCTCCAGACACAATTTTGTCCATTATGGCGCGTTCAACATTTTGGGTTGCCAACCCCTGGTCTATTCAAAGAATTCGTAATTCCAAATGCATTTGATCGAGTCCCATACCAAAATGCATTCAGTTTTTTCGAAGACGTAGTTCGTGGCTCTGTTTACTTACCTCCTTGGCCAAGAATAAGATGATGCCGTATTTCATAATTTATTATCGTTATTCTTGCTTCCTTTCGTCCAAATATCAGTTTCTATAATGGAATCTTAGTGTGACATTCTTGTTCATTAGGATCAACAATGATTGGATTTGTGGATCTCCTTTTAGCCCTATATATATTACATTATAAATAAAATGAGGCAGTATTACGTTCTATAAGTTTAATTGTTTGAAATAGGTTTTATCCATAGAGTATAAAGATATAGAGAGCTTATTCCCTTCAAAAGCAGATCATCATCGTCGTTCAGGTGTCGCATGTGCCCAATATAAATAAAGTAAATTGTACTACGTCAAAGTAATGAAGTCAATTTTATTACAACAAAAACACAGTTAATTTTATATAAATTTCGTTCTACAAGATTAGTCCCTCCACATAATATTGTAAAGTATTTTAGTGATTTTTTCAGTATGTTTATGTAGTGATGTAAAAAAATTATAATGGAACCAATTTGATGGAAAATAAATTGTTGTACTGAGGTACCAAAAAAAAATTGTACTACGTCATAGTAAGGCTGTCAAAATTGATCAAAAATGACGTTCGAATATTCGTTTGAAAAAAAAAATCACGAATTCGAACTATTCGAATATCTGGCTGCCCATTTTACGCATTTGCCGTGTATCCCATATACGGCAATAATTCGGCAAAAACATAGTTAAAATCAGATAATTAAATCATCATATATAGTCTATATAAAATTAAAATGAAATAACGCACACATATAATCATGAAAAAAGCTTATTTCCGATCACTGTAGCCCGGAGCCACAACTTTGTTTCGCTTGCATTTCACCACCACACCACCAAGTGGGAGTGTTTTTTAACATTCGAATATTAATTTTTAAGTTCAAATTCGCTTTTTGGGATACTATTCGAATTCGAACTTCGAATATTTGTTGACAGCCCTACGTCATAGTAAGTTGATCATAGAGATAGAAATATTTGTTTACATTGGGCAATATGACGTAGGCCTCTGAAGAATCTTATACGCTCTCTATGTCTTTATATCTCTATTGTTTTATCCCATTGATGAATTACTTTTCGCCAAAACTTGTGGCCAAGTCAATACACATTTTTTAGGCCCAAAAACTCACTTTAAAAATAAAAGAGAGCCTTATAATTTTATTCGGCTCATACATTTTGAAAAACGCATTGGTACAAAAGGTATTTTTTGTACACAAGTACAACTTTATTTCGCCATAATTTTCATATTGGCGAATACACTGATAACACTATGTAACAGGATTTTTCCCCTGGGCTAAAATTTCTAATTTGAGTCCCATTTTTTACGTAGATTCCAAAAATGCCACTCAAAATATCGTCCGAAAAAAGGTTTGGACTTTATGGCCTTTTTGAAAATCAGGATTTCATCATTTCTAATGATTCAGGCCCAGTTATGTTCGTGCAAAGTAAGAATAACCACAAATGTCTGAAGTATTTATTTTCTGGTATGTCAATGCATTTCAAATCAGTTTTTATAATTTCAATATCTTTCGTACTAATCGAAAAAATCGGCTTTATATTTCAAAAAGTTCATCATTTTTTCGTGTTCTATTTAAGCGGCTATATTTTTTTGTTTTCGAGTCTATTGACTATAATCAATATGTAATATATTTTTGGTATATGTCAATACATTTCAGAACAGTTTTTATAATTTCGATATCTGGGATGAAAGTAAGGAAATATCAATTTAGTATGAAGAAGTATTGATCATATTAAGTAACTACTTTTAGGTGATTCATTGAGGCTGCAATAAATATTATTGTGATTTGTTACGAAGAAAAAGAAAACAGGTTTGCCTTTTTATTTACATATAATTATTTACAAGTGTCAAAAAATTATATTTTTTAGAGAGTTACTGTGATTTGGAAAATTGCATCCCAATATTGTTATCAAATTATTTAAGGAACTTGCAAATAAAAAGGCAAACCTGTTTTTTTTCTTCGTAATAAATCACAATAATATTTATTGCAGCCTCAATGAATCACCTAAAAGTAGTTACTTAATATGATCAATACTTCTTCATACTAAATTGATATTTTCAATAATTTCAAAAAAATAATTTTTTCTTGTACACCTCAATGTATATAAAAGGGCACGATATACAATATACAATATTCTTATTGTATACTTATTTTATTGTAAAAGTAACTGTGTACTTAAAATAAATGGCTATTTTTTCTCTGTTCAAAAGTTTACACAGGTTTATGCAAATATTTTAGCTTAAATTTTGGCAATTCAACTAATTCAACCTTAAAATTATATATTATTATAATGCATATCTATCAAGTAAAAAATCAATTCATAAAATAATATAAAAGATCAATCAATTTACGGGACATAAAATCCCTTTTAAAATTCTCAAAAATTCTTCTTAATATACGATCAAACTTTCTGTAATTGAGACTATTGGCACTATTGAGTCAGCTGCGAGAGTCTAAGATGCAATCATTTTTGCGAAAGTGCATTGTACCTTGCGGCAGTTCCAAGGAGTCTCCTTATAACTTCTCCGGGTAGTATTGACTCCTAATGCCTAAGTTTTCGAACAATAAGTGCCTTCGGCAAAAGAATATTTTTGTTTTGTTGATATCGTAATCTTTTGAGGAGATCAACTCCGTGTAGCTCTCTATATTGAAAGACGTAAAAATATTAATATGTTCTATTTCAATCAATATATAAGTTATATATATATATATATATATATATATATAATATATATATATGTGTGTGTGTGTGTGTGTTAGTGTGTCTATATGGATATATATTTGTATACTAAACGCATAAAGTTATTTAACAAATAGATAAAAAAATCAATTATAATAGACTAAATTAAAGAATCTAAAAATAGAATGCAAACATTACAACTGATTACCGAAGGTGTTGTTCCTTGATAGAATGATATGATATTACTGCAAGTCAATGAAATCAAATCAAATACGTTTTTCGGGGACTTTGAATAAAAATCTGAATTTAAATTAAACATTCTAACACCTGTTATTACTTTCCATGGGTTGTGTACATAATATGTGAATGGCACAAATGTTTTTTTCCCCATCAGCAAGGCCTTTATTTATCTAAGTGACAAAAAGTAACATACTTAAATAAATAGGAAAATAGGAATTGTGCTTTTTACAATAAAACATAAATAAACATTCTAGTTTATAATTAGTTTCCATTTAAAGACCTAAAATTAGTACCCTAATGAATTCTGTAACAATGATGTAACGAATTTAAAATACCAAGTTAATGACAAAGACAGATAATACGCATACATAATTAAAAACGAAGATAATAATCCGATTTAAAGTCCATAAGCTATTAGTTCTCCGTGTCCTTAATGTTTTCGTTATAATAACTTATTATACGTTTTAGCATTCTGGAGTGTCGGGCTGATGAGGAGGGATAGTACTTTATGATTTCATACGCGAAGTTCCATAGATTGTCCTGGACCTTGGAATCCTTAGGGAGAGGGCAGCATACCTCGCTGCAGCCGATATGATTATTGATCTCATATCGAATGTTTTCGATTTGGAAAATGTCTTTTTATATGTAAAATATTGTAAGTTTTGTCATAATTAATTCCATTTGCTTATATCTAAAGAAATTCCTGCTTTGTTTTTGATCTAATCAACAATCGCAGTAGATTTTAAGTATTAAAATCAATCAAAAAATGACGCATATAATGGATTATAAATGCGCCAGAGACAAAGTAAATTTTTGAGAGGATACCTTAACGCAAATCTAAAAAACACATTATTTTTGATTTTTTTCATAATTATAGGTCAATACAGGCTAGGAATCATATGATGTAAACTCAGATTGTACTGAATTCTGAATTGATAGAATACAACCAAGGTCATTTTTGGATTTATCATTCAAAGTTTTACTGAACTTAAAACCACTATTTTAATTGTAGCGAACAAGTCATCTTCTACAGTGAGTGAAGTTAATTGATACAAAACAGCCATGAATATGCTAACATTACACACTCCATTTTTTCTTTGTTTTTACAGAAAACTTTGTTTTAGTAAAAAATATCAAAATACGTCAAGGTATCTTCTCAAATTTTACTTGTGTCTCTGACACATTTATAATCCATTATATGCGTCATTTTTGATTGATTTTAATACTTTAAAATCTACTGCGATTGTTGATTAGATCGAAAACAAAGCAGGAATTGACATGATTTAGTATACCAAAATATTAAGCTGGTTAACCAAGCTTTCATTGATATGTTTGGTGTTCTAAAATCGCTATACTTTAAGAGATATAAGCAAATACATTTTTGCACGTACTATCCCATCCCAAAAAATTGATCTTTTGATATGAGAATATACAATTACCACTTGGTAACTGCTGTTAGTGTTACCTGGATAGAAAGAGAAAGAGAAGGGAGAGAGTATTTTGCCTCACTTCTCTCTCTTCTTTTTTCTTACCAGTTCTGCAGTTACCAAGTGGTAATTGTATATTCTCATATCAAAAGATCAATTTTTTGGGAGAGTACATGCAAAAATGTATTTGCTTATATCTCTTAAAGTATAGCGATTTTTAGAACACCAAACATATCAAATGAAAGCTTGGTTAAAAAGCTTTAATATTTTGGTATACTAAATAATGTCAATTTAATAAGTAGAGAGTTATATGTACATTAAAAAAGAGCCTATCTCACGTACAAAATGACGCATATAATGGATTATAAATGCGTCAGAGACAAAGTAAAATTTGAGAGGATACCTTGACGCAAATCTAAGAAACACATTATTATTTTTTTTTTCATAATCGATTTCTTATAGGTCAATACAGGCTCTGAATCATATGATGTAAACTCAGATTGTACTGAATTCTGAATTGATAGAATGCAACCAAGGTCATTTTTGGATTAATCATCTAAAGTTTTTATAAGCTTAAAAGTACTCTTTTACTCTGAA